>CM057005.1:19799232-19919232 GCA_029891345.1 Dryococelus australis
AATGTCTATGCAATAGAATTTGTTTTTGTTTTAATTCAAATTATTACATTACAACTGTACTCATATTATGAAAATATTCACTTCAACGAACACATTGTCATGATTGCATACAAATTTTTACAAATTTTGCCTCCTCCTCCCTCCTTCTTCCAGGGTAACCAAAAATTTGTATAATGTTGTGATGTACGTGTATAAAAACACAGCACGCTACAGCTATTCCACAGATTAATTGTCCTGGAGTAAGATAATTTTTATTGTGTACTGCACATTTGGTCTGGTCCGAGTATATTTAGCTATACGCACGGCATGAAAGTTATGTTTATGAACATAAATTATTGCATCACTAGCATGTCATATAATGCTTTGGTGAGTTATGTTGTTAAAACTGGTAGATCTGGGTAAAGTAAAAATTTGTGTTGCCACATGGGTTATGTTATTTTTCAATGCAAATATTTAAAGGCTCTTCTTAAACCACATAGTACATAATATGTCGGTTGAATATAAATCATCTTTAAAAAGTAGTGGTCAGAAAATTCTACGAAATTTTCTTAAATAGGTGAATAGGTTATTGTGCATACTTTACAACTGTCACATAACATGAAATACATGTACATATTACTAAGTCCATGTCTCAATTTGCCCAGAGAGTGCTCTCTCGTGCTCTCTCTCTCTCGTGAGGATGTCATTATGACGTAGAGAATGATCTCTGGTAAACTCAATTCATCTGAGAGAGCGTGAAAGTGAGAGCACAGAAGTTGTATACTCGCGGGCGGTCTCTCGCAGGTGCCATATTTGTTTACAACATTTCCTTGTTTGAATAAGGTTAGTAGCTTTGTGGGCCAAATCCACATTGCATTTTAACTGTAAGTGAATAATTTGACTGTTTTAAATGGCAAAATGACATATGAAACATATATTTATAAAATATAAATGCGGACTTCTGAGTAAGTCTTGTTTTTTTTTGTTACTTTGCTGTAACATGACAGTAAAGTATAAAATAAAAATAATAGTATTTTATGCGCTAATAATTATTCTGGTAGTGCTATAATTATGTGTGACTTATTTTGAACACACGTAAATTACTTATAATAGCTATGACTGCAACTTTAGCTTAACATGATTTCCCGTTTGTTGGCATCTGCTGTTTGCCTGACGTCTGAGAGAAATGAGATAGTGGTTGTCTCAATTCTCAGAGCGGGAGCACGAGGGAGCGTGAAGCAATGCTCTCGCCAGGTTGTGCGAAAGAGTGCATTGAGACACGGCCTCAGACTTTTTGATGGGACTGTTGTAATGTAGTGGAAATTATTACCACGTACAAGGTAAAATGGAAACAGTAATAAAACAACCAAGAAGAAATTAAATTGGTTCACTGAATGTTCGTGGAGAACTGGCCTTAAGAATAACATCTACTAAAAATTAAAAATTAATAGAAAAATAAATTTTAATAAACAATTTTACTGCATAATTATGTTTCTTATGTTTCGAGTAACATTTCTGGTGCCTTTAAATTTGTTATTGTAAAACTATAGTAAGTTAAGAAATTTTTGAACTGCATGGCAGCACTAGCAAAGCATAAAAAGTCAGAAAATACCTTTAAAAGTTGGTGTTATTTTAAATACGTTTTATTTTGGTGAAAAATACTAGCTGTTGTTAGTCACAATAAAAAAATGCAGGTTTTTGCATAAGAGGTGATCCAATCTTCTAGATAAGCATGTAAAAGAGTTAGGAAATACCAAGTGTGTTAAAAGTGCATTGTTTGTAGAGAGCTGAAAATGGTGTTATTTTAACTGGAAAGTGGTACTGTTTAGTTCTTCTCGGAAACATTATTTCCTCAACATCTGCAGAAAGTCATAAGGTTTCATTTCTCATGCAATTTATCAAAAGTAAAAGAAAACCATCAGTATTTCAATAATGAAGCATTATGTAAAATCAATATTATAAACATATTTTCACGTGCAACTACTTAGCACTCTTTTTCCTTGCCCTCTCCTGTGGGTCTGCGAAGCGCAGTGCTCCAAGGGAATCACTGGTAACAGGAGAAATGCACATAGAGTTACGAACACAGCCTAAAGATGAGGTAGACTGATCTCGCTGGCTGCGCACAACTAATCTCAGTGTCCCAACATCTAACTACTTTTCTGCCAACACGTGTAGTGTAAGTGGCGTGGTTTGGATTTTAGGTTAGAAAACTGATTTTTAAACAAATGGTTTGAGATGTATCTGTACTTCGTCTAATCAATTTTTTATGTAGTTTGATTAAGTTTCAACTGGTAAAATTATTTTATATAATAGTGGTTGTCACTTAGAAATTAAGATGTAAAGAAACACGTTCATCAGTGTTGGCCATGTGACTTTGATAGATGTGTTCCTTTGGGGTAGGTCAATGTTGGGTACATGCACAGACGTCGAATAAGCAGTTTACCTCATATTTAATCTATGGTTACAAACTGTTTGCAGTGTAATAGTGACATATGATCCGATAGCACTGTTGGGAGTGATGTTATCTCCATCCTTGGAAGACTTAACTGTCTTGGGTAGTTGCTGTGCATATTTTCTGGTAATCAGTCTACCTCCCCCTCGGCACGACATGAAGTGCGAAGAAACTTTTGGGGCAGGTCAGTTCAGCTAGACAAGCTGCAGCATGCTTCTGTGTCAAGAGTCTGGAGTCGTGTATGGGTATTAACACCAGGTTTGTGGTACTATCACAATGACGGGCGATGAGGAAGTGACCAAATAGTGGCGTCTGCTGAGACGCCCTCTACTTCTCGTGTTTCAGGTTGGTCAACACTGCCTCGCTGCTACTATCAACCACACAATACACTTGAGGTTTACTGGAGGTAGAAGGCCCTCGTTTCAATCTGTTTGTTTTCTGACTCGATGCAAACAAACTTATCATAAAATATATTCTCATTTGTATACTATATTAGCAGTGCCTACTTTCACTTTAAATATTAACAGGTTTCCCAGAGTTAAAAAATTTATACCATATTGTTAAAATGAGAAGGTGGGAAATGGGGGGGTGGCGGGGGGGGGGGGGTGGAAAGAAAGAGAACAAGAAAGGAGGGAATGGGAGTGGGGGGTGTTGGATGGTAAAGGGGTAATTTTGGGTTCAATCATTATCAACTCGTTTAAAACGTTCAAACCGCTAAATAAACAGAAAACTCGTCGACTCGTAGCAGAGGGAGATGTAATGACTCTCAAATAATCACAAATAACCTTAAACCCTTTTTTGGCTAAACATCATGTGTGTTGAGGCACTGGTCTTAACTATCCTTATAAAACTGTACTCCACAGTGTCTCTTTAGCTGCACATTATCATCTACAAAATTACGGCATAAAATCAATGGTCCTTATCCTATATCTCTACCCTAAACTTCTTAAAAAAATTTATCTGGATAAGTATAAATTTCTGTTTGTCACGGGGTGTTCTACCACAATGCTCTTGTTCATGGGAGCAGCCTTGAAGCCCATAAACTGTGTATCTCTAAATTATCATGATGGTAGTGCTGTAATGCTGAGCACTTGGCGATGTCTGCAAGAGGTAGTACGAGAAATTGGACAAGGAACACTGACTAATTTTAATGGACGACTCGGTAATCAGAATAAATTATTTCATCAAATAAAGATTTTACTCTAAATTAAGCCAATTTATAAAAAAAAGAGGTGTAATTAATAATTTAGAAACAAAAAATTTAACGTTCAAACAAATTGTTACATTTTATTCAAAATCAAATAAATATAATTTATATAATATAAATATAAAAATGACCAGATGATAAACAAATCTTTTTTATTTTTTTATTTTTTTGTGGAAGTAATCATTAAGTGATAAAAATAATTCATTGTTTTCTGAACTTAGCATAAAATGTAGTATAAATATAAAAAATACAGAAATCACACTTAGGTTCTTTGTCCACAAGTAAATAATTCTCATTTCTACACAAATTCTTCATTTGAAAACAAATGACTAAAAAATGAACAAATACTTTACTAGAATTTTACTGGTATGGAATCCAAAATAATTCATTATTACTTCTGGCCAACACAATGACTTTTAAAATAGCAAACATTAAAATTGTCTGATTTTTACTTAATTCTAAATTTCTTACACTAATCAATCAGGACATAAAAAAATAATCAAAATTCTTTCCACCTTCGCCAAGGCAAACGGCAATTTCATAATCTCTTCTAACATTCAGCCTTCATAAGCTTATCTTATATATTTGAGTTATGGAGCTGCCCAAATATCATCACTCACTCTTTCTTTCATCTCTCATTACCTCTCTTTCTCTCCTCTTGTGGCTCTCTCTTTCTCTCCTCTTGTGGCTCTCTCTTTCCTTTCTCTTTCATTCCCTCTCTTTCTCTTGTCTCTCTATCAGTCCATAAGTTTTCTCGGAGTCCTCCCATTCTTTGTTTAATTTTGTTTTCTTTCTCTTTTGTTTCTCATTCCATCTCTTTCTCTCTTGTATCTCTTTCATTTCGTTCTCTTGCCGCACATTCCCTTTTTCTCTTTCCTTTCTCTTGTCTCTTTCTTCTGACCAATTACTCAGAATTGTTCGACTCCACCGTCTACATAGTTCCTTCATCGCCTGTTAGAGTGCGTGAATCACCAGCGTGTATATTTATTTACGAATTTAAATATTTATTTTCCCTACACGAGAAGATGTATAAAAATTTATTGTAAAGTGCATTCCAGGCAGGACTCTGTAAAACTATTCAAACTGAAATACTTTAAAAATCAATTGAATCAGTATTTTTTTTTAAAATATTAACTGTATTCAATTTGGTTTTACTTTTCTACTAAAATTAAGTTGCCTAGCCTTGTAACGATGCATGTATTCAAGCTGTGGCAGGCTCCCGTGAGCCAGCTGCGACAGGCGAAGAGCTACATCAACAGACGTTACGAATTTAAATTAATTTTATTTATCATTTGAACAATGCTGAAAAATAATCTCTTAAAATACTGGAAAAATGTATTTGAAGTGCATTTTATTCAGTTCAAAAAGCTGAAATGTTGTAAATTTCACACTTTCCCATGACAGCTGGTAATATTTAAAAAATAATAATTTCTCATGCTTGGACGGGATTCAAACTTGCAACTTTTGGATTAGAATTCCGGTTTGCTAACCGCTGGACCATTAAGCTCACATCAAGCCAAGGGCTTAAATATTGTATTTAAATCCTTTAATAAATTTTCCAATCGTATATGCCTTTGCTTGCATTGATAGTTTTTATTCTTTTTATAAAATTATGTAGCAAGTCAGGGCTGTAAGTAAACAAATATTTATAGTAAGTGAATATAATTTACGATCTATTAAGACCAGTCTCGTGAAGTTCAATTATGGAAGAACAATTTCTAGCTCCAGGAATGTATGTATGTTTCTGGTAACCAACCATATTACTTTTATAGGAGTAAGGGGATGTCCAGATGAGTCCGTAGAGTTTTCTTTCTGCGAAAATTTCTCGACCTTAAACCCGGACATTCTTGATAACACCAAGAGCACAGGTAGGAAAATAACAGGACTAACGCGCCGATCGCATCCTCGTCGCCAGTGTTGTATTCCTTGCAATACAAATGTATTATTCCTATAACACATTTTTTTTACACCTTATGGCAAGCTTCAATTTTTACAACTGATAATATCCAAAGTACCAAGTTAATGCACTATACCACATAAGGATTAATAGGAAGTATTTAATGTAAATAGTTACACAAGGTATGTTTACGAAAAAATTATGCTAATGCAGCATATGAGGGAGACAGAAGAAACCAGCTGGAAAGCATTTCATGTACAGCAGTTAACACTTAGGCCGGTATTCTAAAACATTTTTATACCAGCTTCGGTACAGCTTAAGTCATTTCCTTGCAGGCCTTATCAGTATTCAAGAATGTAATAATGCCAGGTAAGTTCTTAGTTAAGTCATGGCAAATCTTAGGGATCAGATTTGCGTGCTTTATCCTTGGTGCAAACGAAACCTACATGTGCACGGTACACACATTTTGCCGGTAGCATTACGAACATTGTAAAAAAATATGGCTATTCTGGATCATTATATGCTGCAATGCAGTTGTTGTTCACAAAATTATGAATCCACCACTATTAAATTGTTTTGCAAATAAAAGTTGATAGAAATCTGTGCAATATGTTGACGCCGGCTAACAGCCAGCGGCGCTATAGCCCATGACGGTGCTCACGTGTTCTGCACATGCGCAAAGAGGCTAACTATTTTGAACTTTGCTATAAATGTTAATTTCAGGGTCAAATGTGTTTTATTGTCTTTACAGTGTTTAATATGTCTTAAAATGTTTTAAAGTGCTTGTACTAATTTTAATTGTTTGGTTATGAATATTCAAATTGTCTGTGGCGCCGAAATTAAGAACACTTAATATTCTGGCATGAACGCCATCACAAAGAGACATTAAAATAGTATAGAAATGTAAAACAATGACTAATTTAATTTGTGCCATTTTATTTTCACTAAAAAATATTTCACTCGGCGTACATAGCACTTTCGCTTATGTGAACGCCGTAGGCGACCATGGTAGGTCTGTGCAACGCTTTTATCTGGACAGTCTGTCGAGGAGAGCTGGCGAGGTAAGACACTGTCACGTACGCACAACAACTTTTGTTCACTGACCTAGGTTTCCATAGTCCATGTAGTTTACCGGTTAATCTTTGCTTGCGTACGTTTTTGCCAGACATTTTCCCCAGCATTATGCTTCTGCTTTATTAATTTCTTACGCCCTTGTGGCATTTTTTAATTAATCGAGGAGGAGGAGGAGAAAGATGTTGGAGAGGTCATGCAACCCACGCATTTTGAATCAGATGCCATCTGCCTATGTTTATGGCATTTCATTGTAACTTTTGCATAATTGCTACACACAATTTGAAGACCTTTATTTTTCTGTATGTATTTAAGGGTAATTTTCGTGTTTGAATATTTTACGGCATCACGTATAACCACGTGGCCAACTGAAGCAAAGTCTTTGTATATGCCATCATTGCGTTTTAAGAGCTTATTTATATAACATTGTATGTGAAATCATTTATTTCAGGGTTCTATGTATTTTTCATTCAAGGTTTAATGTATTTTTCACGTAAGTTGATGCTTTTTGTACTTGACCACGCTGTCACAGTAATGTTTGATTTCACCGCCATCAGGCATGTTACAAGCCTGTAACAACACTAATCGTAAAGAGAACCATTTGCCAAACACAAATAATATTTGATCTGAATGTAGTTTGCCGTTTCTATGCAGAAATATTGCGATTTCACCTGCACCACGTGGTCTGCTACATACTTCATCCAGCAGCCTCCGCGCCACCAAAGCTTGTTTTCACACTCTTATGTGTTTATTGTGAATATTCGTCTCGTGTCCCATCTTATTTCATGTCTCATTCAAGGGTGTATGTAATTGTGTAATTAGTGTACGGTGCAACTACTCCTGTCCTAGCCGGCTCTGTGTATAGGCCGTCACCACACTACCCACATGTTGGAGGGTGAGCCCCTACGAGTTTGCGTTAGTGATGCCGAGTAATCACTCTTGTTAATGTGTATTAAGGGTATTCATTTGTAATTAACCGTGTCCTGTCTTCAGGGAAAAACAGTCAGTCCACCCTAGCAGCTGTCTGCCCTCTTCCCTTGTGAAGGCTGTGCTTTCACGCACCTCGGTGAGATCATTCATTTAGGCATGCACTAGATTAATTACGGGTTGGGTAGTACCCAAGCGGAATTGGCTAGTCACGTACAAGATAATCATTTCATTGGCACGTTAATATGTATAAACATTATCAATAAAAACAAGTCTACAGTGAACTCAATTTTGTATTCAGTAGTGACAGTGTCCTAGCCACATATGTTTTATCTATTGTTTATTTCAGTGATTTTATTAAAAGTTTAGTATTGCCAACGTGTTTGTAAGTACGCACGTGTGAGGTGGACACACTAAACTCACAACATCCCTGATAACCCTGAGTCTCATTAGTGCTGTGATTTGGAAGCACCGCTGGGGCACCCAAATTACCAGTAAGTATTTGTGTCATCGTTCATCTCATGTCTCACCTGACGGCATCAATGTATAATACACATGTTTTAAAGGTTTCCATCGTTAGAAACAAAGCAAAATGTGCAATTGTTGAAATAGTATTGTAAGGTGCTCACTTCCCCTTGACCCGCGCGAGCGAGCGAAGTAGTGTGTGGGGGATACAGTTGTAATGTGATATGGTGCCTGCTTCATAAATGCCAGTTACCACGTGGCGCCGCGACAAGCATTTAGCGGCTCGCGTACTCCCGACTTTAAGCAGATTGTATTTCTTTACTTATCTGAAGAATGTTCTGGTTTTGATCATCCTTGCCTCTGTCAGCATGAATCTGGGTGCAGGGAATATTCCAGATCTTGACTGCTAACAGTATAAAAGTGCATCGGGCCTTCGAGTTGGGAGTTGATAAGTGTCTGGAGTTTGAGCGATTGCACGACCTTGAGCAATAGACTACGAGCGAGAAGAGCAACGAAGGACAAGGGAAGTAACTAGCAGAAGGAAAATTAGTGACTGAACACCAGTGCAGTGAATAGTGGGACTGGTAGGGTGGACTATTGGACTGGATGCACGAGTGAAAGACATTCCAAATTATGGCAACAGACAGAGTGAACATGTGTTAATGAGTGCTTGTTAATTGACTATAACTAAACAGACACATGGATAGACGTGAAATATTGCGATAATTGAAAAATATGATTAGTAATACCGGAGATAGAAAGATTAATGCTGTAAATAATAGATGTGTAAATAAATATCAACCAAATTTAGTTATTTAATTTTTATTAAGACCTCCATCTCTCATGAACTGAGACAAGCCCCACTGGCATTTTGTAACACTGGTGTTGTGCTGCTGTAGAATTTTACAAAATTATATGGTTCATTGTTTTTGAGATTTCACCAATTTTAATATTGTGGTACAATTATTAAAGTATTTTTGTATGGTTTAGAGTAACACATCTGTATTTTAATTGTGAGCTTGTTCTGGTATTTCCGAAAGTCCTTTATTTCAGATTTTTTTTATGCACATGTTGGAAATTCGGTTCATTTTAGTTCATAATATATTTAAGATTTTGAATAATTAATATGCTCTATATATAACATTATGTTTAGGGCCATATCAGTTATCCCTGTTTTAGGGCAGTAATGGATTTCTGAAAGTTTCTATACTTCACTCTTAGATGCACTCATGGGAAATCCTTTATATTTGGTTCTGATGTAACTCAATTTCATAGCTAATCAAGAAATTACAAGTAGCATGCAGGAAAAAAAAACTTTATTATGTACAATTTAATCTTTGATTGTAGTTTATATACAGTTTGAGGTGAATTTAATTTATCGGGATAATTATTGGTGACCAACTAGATAATATTTTGTTCTTTTAGAGTAATTTGAATTTTGTGTAGTTCATTTTTCTTTGGAATTGATCTTGGTCACTCCGATCAGTTGTAGGGATTCTAACTTAGTGATCCGCTAATGTCACCTAATTTTTTTTTGTTTGAGGCTTGCGATTTAATTTTATGTCTTAGCCAACAACCAGGCAAGAGAGAGGCGGCCAAGAAGGCTAGATGCATGGCACTTGAGCTCTCCCATGTGACTTTACCATGGTGTTGGTGAACCGTCAGATGCTGTTGCAACCCTTTGTCACGTTTAGCTTTTAATTTCATACTGTGCAGACCTCTACAAGAGCCGTTTCAGACGAGAGTATATTCTAGCAACATCCGCTGTTTCGCTAGAAAAAAACCAGCACTTCGTACCTGCTTACCCAGCGCTTATAGCTCTCATAGCTGCATTAGTTCTTCTTTGCGCCATCTATCTGGAGGCTTGGAACTAAATGTTTAGTTATCATTGCCTCCACTGGGCGCTGTTAGCCAAGCTCTCCTCTGCACTTCATGCACTTTGGTATGGGTATTCGTCAACTATCACCTGGAGCAAACTACAAGTTTGGATATTGTCATATTGGCGGCCCTGCGACCACCAGTTGTAAAAATGGAAGCTTGTCATAAGATGTAAATAAACGTGTTACAGGAAAATACATTTGTATTGAAAGGAAAACATTGGCGACGAGGATGGGATCTGTGCGTTAGTTCTGTTATTTTCAGAGACGCTTATTTTTGTATCCGTCCTGTTGTTGTTATCAAGAATGTCCGGGTTTAAGGTAAAGAAGTTTTCGCCAGAAGAAGACTCGTGGGACTCATCTAAAAAGACTCTTATCATCTCTTCATTGCAAAGGGCATGGAAGATACAGCAGAAGATCAAAACAGGTGCCGTGCAATACTTATCGCATCAGTAAGAAAAGAAACTTATGAAATACTGCGCAATCTGAGTGAACCTAAAAACCCTCCTGAACACAGTTATCACGAGTTAGTGGAATTTCTGACCTGCCATTTCTCTCCAAGGCCATCTGTCACTGAAGAGCAGCATAATTTCTATAAAAGGGTTCATTATCTCATTTTTACAATTTTGGGACCTTTCTAGACTCTGCAGTGCAAGATCAGTTTGTGGTTGGGTTGAAAGATAAAAACATCGCACAAAAACTATATCTAGAGTCTGACGACCTTACTTTTGAAAAAACCGCAAGTTTATCTGTGTCGTATGAGGCGGCCCCCGGCAACGCATCTATGAATACAGGAGGGTCAAGAACAGAGAGGCTGCCACAGTTATCTTCGCCCCCGGTCAAAGACGAAGTTATCAATGTAATGATGGCACACCCGCTGGAAGACAGAGGCACAAAAGGTATTAGTCAATCGGTGTGTTTGTTGTGGTAACTCAAGTCATTTCGTACAGTATTGCAGATTTTGCAAGTATAGGTGCAACAACTGCAAACATCTGGGACTTTGAAAGAGAATGTGTGTAAACATGCAGGCAGGTGACAAGAGACTATATCCATCACAATTATGTTGTGTCCAATCCAGAAAACCCAAGCACAGAAACATCAGAAGAAGAATTTTGCTTCATTGTACCAGATACTGAAGCCTACAACAAGAGCACAACCATGGGTTATGCCAGTCTCGGTGTGAGATGTTTTTAGACATGGAAATAGACAGTGGGGCTTCCATATCTGCAATATCGGAAAGGACATACGCAAACCTTTTGTGAACTACAAGTTGACACCAACTACAGTCTGCCTTAAGTCCTATACTAATGGAGTAATACATCCGTTTGGTACAATTGAGTTGGAGGTGCAGGTGAAGGGCCAGCAAGAGTCAATGGAGCTAAATTTGTTTGTAGTGCCAAACGGTGGTCCTCCTCTACTCGGCAGGGACTGCTACGATACTTTGGCATTGCCACGGCCAGTCCTCGATCACATCAGTACTTCTCCAGGAGGAAATCACACGTCAGTGAACTACATCATAGCAAAGAAATAACCTACTTTGTTTTCTGGGCGAATTGGAACATTCACGGGCAGTAAGGTCTCATTGCATGTACAAGAGAACACAACGCCAGTCATTCTCCACGCCCAAAAAGTTGCTTTTGCATTAAAAGATAAGGTAAATGCAGAGCTGGGCAGGCTTTTGAAGTTGGGCATTCTTCGCCTTGTTTCTTTCAGTGAGAGATCCACACCCATTGTGCCAGTAGCTAAACGGGATGGTACAGTTTGTATTTGTGAAGACTTCAAAATTACAGTCAACCCAAAGCTGGTAGTAGAACACTATCCACTTCCTCAGGCAAATGAGTTATTCTCCAAATTGCAAAGTGCTATAGATTTTTCTGAGATTGACTTGTCTCGGGCATGCCAACAGTTGCAGTTTGACAAAATTTTGTGGGAGTTGTGCACTATAATTAGTACCCATAGGGGGATTTTCAGATACACAAGACTTCCCTTTGGCATCATATTTTGCTCAGTCATTTTTCAGAGAATTATGGAGCAGGTCATTCATGGGCTAGATGGAACTATGTTTTCAGAATGACATCTTGGTAACTGGCGCTACCAAGGAGCAACATTGGAGAAACTTGCACAATTTACTACAGTGCCTACAGGACTATGGGTTTACGATGAACGAAAAGAAATGTGTATTCTTTAGTTAATCAGCGACGTTCTTGGGGCACATGATAGACAAGGATGGTTTGCACACGTGTGATAAGGTTGAAGCCTTGTAGGGGTTCCATGCCCCCAGGATGTGGGGCAGTTGCGATCATGGTTGGGTCTTGTCTTGCCAAATCTTGCAATGATCTTGCCACCATTACATGAACTATTAAAAAAGGATTGCAAGTGGCATTGGTCACAAAAATGTAACAAGGCTTTTGAAAAGCTCAAGCAGTTGGTCATATCTTCACAGGTAATCGCCCATTACAACCCAGATTTGCCGGTCAGGCTGGCATGCGATGCATCTCCTGATGGTGTAGGGGCTGTTCTGAGCCACGTTCCCAAATGGTGTAGAAAAACCAATTGCTTTGCATCCCGTATCTTGTTATCTGCAGAAAGGAACTATTCACATCTTGACAAAGAGGCCTTGGCCATCATCTTCGGGGTAAAAAAAGTTCTTCCAATACATATACGGTTGTAAATTTACCTTGTTGACAGATCATTAACCAATAACGCATATCCTCGGAAATCATTGTGGCATCCCGCAGCTTGCAGCCAACAGGCTACAATGGTGGGCAGTGCTCCCTCAGGGTTTTAATTATAATATATGGTACAACATGTTAAGGGTGCTGAGAACAGTAATTCCACTGTCCACGCTGCCTCTTCCAGGTTCAGGAAATCCAGTGGCTCAGTTTTTTTATTTGTATGTTAGAGTATCTGAGTTTCTGCCACTAACCCTAAAAGCAATATGGATTGCATCTGAAATATATGCAGTTTTAAGCAAAGTGATTCTATGCATGAAAAATGGTTGGCCCATGCAACAGACAGATCCACTCCAGCCATGTTATGCAAAAAAGAATGAACTTGCACTAGAAGAAAGGGTTTACTCTGGAGTCACAGAGTTATTATTCCAGCTGCCCTGCAGGAGAGAGTCCTACAAGAGCTTCGCATGAGCTATTTTGGAATTTGTAAGATGAAGGCATTGGCTTGTTTGTGTGGATGGTGGCCCCGAATGGATAAGGACCTTGAATGTGTCGTATCTGCCTGCCTTCCATTGTTTTGAAAATAAGTTGTTGCCATACAAGTCAATTCTGGTACCCTGGGAATGACCAGGTGGGCCGTGGCAGAGAGTTCACGTAGATATAGCTGGGCCATTCATGGGGACAAATTTTCTTGTGCTTGTGGACAGTCACTCGAAATGGCCTAAAGTGTGTGTACTTTCCAACGTCACTTACAATGCTGTCATAACCAAACTACATTGTGGTGGTTTTAAATTTATGGTCTTCCCGAACAACTTGTTTCTGACAATTGGGGTTCAGCTTTCATCTCAAGAATTTGACCAGCTGTGTAAAATGAATGCTATTAAGCACACCTTCTCACCACCCTACCACCCAGCCACTAATGGCCTTGCAGGAAATATGGTATAAACTCTGAAATGAAGTGCAAGTTAAAGACTTTAGTTCAGTTGAGTGTTCCCCTGAGTGTTGCACTACCCTGTTTCCTCAGGAATTACAGTATAACCCCACATACGGTCACATGGGAGTCGCCCAGTAACCTTATGTTTGGCAGGGTCATCCACAATATACTTTCATTGCTTTCACCATCAGTATCTGAGACTGTAGCCACCCATCAAGTGGGCCCAGTTATTTCCCACTCTAATCGCCGAGCTAAATCTTTTGCTGTCAACGATCCAGTGGAATTCACAGTATACACACCCGGAGGGAAGAAATGGGAGAAAATAATGGTCGTTCTAAAGTTGGGACCCCTCACTTACAGGGTGCAGGTAGCTGATGGCAACATTTACCACCATCACATGGATCAGCTTCACTCTGGCCCTTTGGAACATGCTCCAGATGCAGTAGAAGCTAGCAGTCCCCAGGACAGCAAGGAAAAAACAAGTCAGCGCCTAGGAGATCCTGAGGTGGAGGACAACGCATCAGGGATGGAAGAGCATGCAGAGGACAATGCTGCTGATAGCCTCAATGACAATACTCAAGACACACATACACCAAGTGAGGAGCCGGAAGAAAGTTTCAGAGGTTTTGTGTGTGAGGAGGCAAGTCCCGAAGAGGGTATACATGTTTCTGTGTGTGATTCAGTGGCAGGGGATAAAAACGAGCCAAGATATCCCAAATGTAAAAGGGCCGCCAAGAAAGCATTGGATTTATAACTGTGTTCTAATGTCCTGTCTTTGTGATATTTGTAAATAGTGGGGAGGAGTGTGGTATATGTTGGTACATTGGATATTGTCAGGTTGGCGGCCCTGCGGGCACAAGTCGTAAAAATGGATGCTTGTCATAAGATGTAAATAAACGTGTTGTAGAAAAAATACATTTGTATTGCAAAGATTACAACATCTTAACTGGTGCAGTGGATTTGTTTCATGTAACTTATATAGTATGGGTCAGAATGTCACTCTGTGATATACTTTTTTTTTATTTTCTGCAGCCATAGAGATATAAATAAGATTTAAAATACTTTGTAATTATTTATTATGCATTTGATATGAATATGCTAAGGAAACTACAAAAGAGAGAGGCTGTGACTCATGCCATACTAT
Source organism: Dryococelus australis (assembly GCA_029891345.1). NCBI lineage: Eukaryota > Metazoa > Arthropoda > Insecta > Phasmatodea > Phasmatidae > Dryococelus > Dryococelus australis. Next base: position 19,813,858 of record CM057005.1, read on the forward strand.
TTACGGGTTGAAGTAAGAATTTTTTTTATGGTGTGTAGGTGGTGGTTTATTGTTATCTGGGCTGGATTATTCTTGTGAAAAGCCGTTTATTCAATCAATTTGGTTTGTTTTCAGGTGTGTGGAAGTTCAGAAATAAATCTTGCCTGCAGCTGGGAAGAATTGCCCAAGAAAAATTTTCCTGTCATATTCCATGGTGTTCAAGGACGAGACCAAAGGGAAGCCAGCTCTCCAAGGTTGGCAATGCTGTTCCCCTATAACAGTTTTATTAACATTTTAGTTTTTCATGCAGGCAATGTAAAAACTTTGAATAAATTTTAATGTTTTATCAACCCTGTTGTTTTATGTATATTACCTTATGGTGCTGGAAGTTTGTGTCAAACTTAGGGTTGTGTAAATGTGAATTTCTTCAATTAAATAAAAATAAAATATTTAATGACCTTTCATAAAAACAGAACAGAACTGAAAAAAGAACATAATTTTATGGGCTGAATCTTAATATTTTCTCCGTTTGAGGTAGAGTAGCTCAGGACTGATTAAGGCAGTGCTGCCACACACACCTAGTGTGCCATCACTGCTATGTGTAGGTACCTATGGGACTTTTAAGCTAAGACCCAATCATGTTATTGGTGGAAAATCTGTAACAAGGATCAATGCAGGGCGGTTGTGTGTTTTTGTATGTACATATTTGACTTGTATATGTATTTTCTGATGGAGCACTTTGCAAAAGCCATTTTCAACTATGTTGGAGTGCTCCGAAATGATGTTTCTAAGGTACATAATATCTTCTTAAAAACACTTAACAAATCGCATGTCAAGTGTTTTTTTTTTTGTAGATAAGCACACATGGTGCACATTTAATAGTTTCATAGAAAAATGTGTATTTCAAACAATTTGCAACCCAATTCAAACACCTGGTGTGGGTGAGCCTCTTAACTAAATGTTAGCAAAATTTTTACTATTAATGCATCTACTTAGCTTGAAATTGGAAATTAAACATCTTGAATAACCCGACCAAAGTATTTAATGTGAGAATTCTTGACAACATTACAAGTTCAGTTTAACGTAGATTAAGTAATACAGTAATTAAAATACTCAAATGTATATAGACACAAAATTGTTTCTTTATTAATAAACTTCAAGTTATCATTCTATAACCCTCTTTAATATTTATTGTGTGTGTGTTTAATTACACATTAATCAGATGCAAAATCAGGTTTCAAGAAATAGAAGGTGAATTTTGGATTGAGGTAATTTACCACAAAAAAGTTGGTGACTTAACGTCATGAGATTTCGAACGCCTTGTGCCACTAGGGTGCACTTATGTAAATAAACAGACAGTTGAGCATGTATCCTAAAAGACCAATGTTTTTATTCACTAAAGTAAATCATGTGTGCCACGAGTTTTACCAAAACCATCACTGTTCTAAAAACTTAATTTAGATAACTAAATTTCATTTTTTTTTATTTATATCACACATCGGATTTTGGCGTGTATAGGCCGCACCAGAATTTTTTTTTTAATATTTCAAGTACAGGCTGCACTGAATTTTTGTATTCTTGTAAATATTAAGTTATGATTCCGTACAAACATAATAAATTCCTTTGTATTATTTTGCAATGTTTACCAATACAAATCCCACAATTACTATTCCGCAGACGGTAACCTGACTTGAGAAAGCAAAACCACTGCAACATGTTACACAAAATGGCGTCTTATCAATGTGCACTTGTAGTATTAGGGCAGGCATGCAAACTACGTAAGATATCTTTCTCTTGTACAGCAGAGAAATTATTTTCTCATGTACGGCATTCATGGCCGAGCTCCAACATGTTTACATTTTACACATGTGGGATGAAGGTTATTTTGTTTACGAACGTGAGTAAACAAATAATTGCAGGAGTGGAAAGTTTTTTTCCTCCTCCTCCTCCTCTTCCCTTCTCTTCCCTTCTCTTCCTTCTTTTAAGTTAAAACATTAAAATGTACTGTACGTTGACAAGTTTCTAAACATGTTTTTTTTTTTGGGGGGGGGGGGGGGGGGGGATTTTTTTTAAATATCGATATCTTGTATATTGTAGTAATTTTTTTTTTATAAAAATATGTGGCCCATACACGCCGAAATACGGTAATAAGAATATTTAAGTAAATCACAAATAAAATGTATTTCATATAAGGATTTCCTGAAGAAATACTAATTTTATAATTAATAATTTACTTGCACAAAACTAAAATTACATTTTTTAAAATTTAGGCAAACGAACCCTAAGTTTGGCATGGCCGTATATATTCACACCAAGATACAAAGGCTACAATGATTTTGAAATAGATTTGTTACATTTGGGGTTCTAACTTTCTTTACCACAGACAAGTTTAGTGTACACAGTTAACCTAACATGGATCACTTACCTCGGCACTTCTTCTTTTTACGTTCCAAATTTTATGCATAATGATTAAGCAATGCTCAGAAACTGTCAAATATTAATCAATCAATTGTACTTAATTTTTATAATATTTTAAAACTCAAAGGAAAGGGGAAAATCATTAGACACCTCATTGAACAGAAAAGAATGAACAGCATTATAAACATTTATAATTAGGCATCTCAGATGATTGGAAACAAAATTTTGCACATTCTCGTAGAGAAAGTGTAAAATAGAGAAAGTGTAAAATAGGGGTGCTAATGTAACTAAATTTTGTTGCTTTATTAATTTTTTTTTATATACACACTATACAATATTTTGGTTTTTATGTTTATGAGGAATTTTAGTTTATATATGAATATGTATTTGTTCTATTTCAAGTTTCTTCAACCTCCAGGAAATTGATGTCGTACTTGGTTATTTGGATAAGCTCTTTCAAGATCGCCTGAATGGACGGAAAATCAGGCCAAATGATGTTGGCATTGTAACACCATACTGGAAACAGGTAAACACTACTACTGAACATGAACTATGTAAAAATATCATGTCTTAATACCTTAACCTTTTCTGTTTATTTTAATAGAGCTGGGCTGATGCAAATGGTGTTTTTGCAGTTATGATCTTTTTCTTGTCTGCCAATCTTTTTCGCCAATGAGTGCTTGTTTACATAACCTACTTCACATTTAACACAAATTAACTGTACTGAAAGGAAAAAAAAAACCATGCGTGTCTTAGTTTTTGGATGGCAAAATAAAACTTGCTTTGCATCACACCAGCCTTGTTGCCTAAAGTAAGTTTCGACCCTAAAATTTGTAGAGTTGCATTTTATATACATTTTTATTGCTTTTATAATTGTTTTTCAGTTTTACTTTTTGTTAAATTCCCCAGTTTCATTTGTCAGTGAGTGTAACTGTCTAAATTTTTCCTTTCACGCCACTGATAGAAGTAAAAGCTTTATCAGTTTTAATGTGAGGCTGTATTTTAAGTTATTAGAAAAGTCACCGAGGTCAGTTTATTTCCAAAACATAATTGTGTACTCTACTCATTTGCGATATCACTTCCGCTGTGTAAATTCGATACATATATTGTCTCGACATCCCGATCCCGATATATTAAAAGAATTTATTGAATTAGCATTGTAAACATTGGGATTTGTTACGGAAATGGATTTTTCCACATATTTTTAGTGTAATTGGTTGTTATTTCTTTTTGCGAGATGTCGCTTTTTTTTGTTGCAATAAACGGTTTATTTCACATTTATATCGCGATGTTGCACGCCGCGAAAAACAGGTGTGTATGGATGAATATTGGAAGGAATGTTGGCGTAGGCCCAATATTTTCAGGCACACAATACCTGTCCGGCATTCCGGGTATTTCCATTACCCGAAATACTGCCCGAAATTTCAGATACCTGACGACCCCAAATTAATTAATGTGCACGGGCTAAGATACAGAACTTGTGAGGTTATAAAGGCTACTTTTTAAGTTGGACCCCCCTAGAAAAGTATGCATTCTAGGCTCTTGTTGCATCACAAGCACTAAAGATCATATATGATGTTACAGCACTTTGTGGTGAACAGAAAAAGTTGTATGTATTTACGTACAATGTCATTGAAGCAAGCATCGCAAGAGGAGTTTCAGAATTAATGATCAAACAAATTTTGTCACAGGGTTAAGTAAACACCAACCAAGAATTATTTTACAACACCTAAAGGTAAAAAAATGGTGGAATAAATCAATTGAAGTAGATGATTTTAAGTGTGGTGGTGTTTGGAGAAAAATGCACAAATTTTACACGGCAGTAAGAAAACCTGAAGGAAAAATTTGTTTCTTTTTGTTCCAAAGTTTTATGACTTATGTTAATATTTGTGTATTATTTGATTTAGCATAATTTTTATAAGCAGTACTGATCTCTTTTTTTTTTTATAGGGATTTACTATGTATTTTAGTGGATTCATTAGCCCCAGAGTACCATCTTTGCACTTATTAACTTCCCCGTAGATTGAGCTTGAACAAATTATCTGTTATTTATATATCATTGCAGGAGTCTACATTTTTATACTATACTTGTCGTGAAGATATTTATACACAGATTTGTGATAAAAACAACAAATCAAGACAATATTTCACTTTGCTTCTTAAGTCTTCTCATACCCCTACAAATATAAGAAAACCTTTCTTAGATATGCTGGTTAACATATTTCAAAATATAGGTAGGTGTACGACGTGATGTGTTATGAAATAAATGCCGGACTACACTTTTGCTTGTGCAATACACTCGACTGTTGAGAAACAGTTTTCCAACCCTCTTGCCTTTCCGAGGTAGAGGACAGCAGCTGCTGTGCAGAACAAAAATGGAGAATGACATTTTTTTTCATGTCCAACTGTAGTAATTGTTATGAAGTGATCAGGCCTTAAATTGGCTGAACGCCCAGCCTGATCACACCTTCGAACATTGAACCAGGGCACAAGCATGATTGCAATAACACCTTGCGAAAGACTGTTGCAGAAACCCCCTCCACCTGCCAGAAAACGGGGCCAAAAATATTGAACAATGGGCTTAATATAGGCCAACATAACACTGGGAGCACCTTTTCTCATCTGGGTTAGAGGCCAAGAAGATATGGAGATGGGTATGTCCGGCCATCATTAACCGCCTCTTAGAATCAGCTTCTGGCAGCATAAACATGGTGGGGACTTTCCAAATAGATTGTAATAGTAGTGGTGTGTGATAATAAAACTGATTATAATTGATGCGTGACTCTATCTGGCTCAGGGCAATGTGACGTTACGTCAAAAATAGTCGATTTATTAGTGCAGGTGGTTAGCACTTATTTATGGCGGCTGGATGCAGAAATTACTTTAGTCCAGTGCCTGTCCTGAATACAGTGTTGGCAGTGTTGGTTGCCTACTGGGCACAAAGTCAGTAACGAGTGTGGCTGCTGGCAAGACGTGGTTGTCTCCATGGGTTGCTGCAGCTGGAACTGCTGCTGCTGGCTTTCAGCCGGCTGGAGTATCGGCGGATGGTAAACCAGGGGCAGGCCAATCCAATGGGCACCTTCTTTCCTCCATGGAAGGTGGCGACGATGGGGTGTGGTGTCCCTGGTACCTTCTGGGAAGCTGAAAACAGAGAAGGGGAGGGAGCTAGGGGGTGAAGCCTCACCAACTTACGGGCAGCCAGGTAGTTTCCGGGGAGTTTCTTGACCAATTGCCTTAATGGTTTGGGTGCAGCTTCAGGTAGCTTGGTGGGCAGAGGCAGCATTCCTCTCCTTCAGGACTTTCTCACATCGCGTGTCTCGGCATATATGAGCAGGTGATGTGCAGTTCCCTATCTAGTAGTGCTCTGCCATCTCGGAAACTGTACAGACACCAAGCCTTACCGTTACTCCAACTGGCAAGACAAATGGTGTGGTGGTTAGCGACTTTTTCGGAGTTGTTCCAATGGCATTAACGGGTGTAATCCTAGGGCGGACAATCCCAATCCAGAGCCAACCAAACACTCACTGGAGCAAGCTGCCCAAGGCTGATGTGGCTCTCAGAAGAGTCAAATAACAACTGACAATTTTGGCCAGTACACGGCAATATAAAGCGTTGGCCTAGGCCTTGCTGTGCCTACGAGTGGTGGTGCGATGTACACTTGTCTGTAGGCGGAGCTAAGGACTGTCTGCAGGTGGCCACTGTAGTACTGGACCGCCGGTGGTACCATCTCTTTGCGCACCCTTCAACTACCTGCTTGCTCGGGGTTTGCAGCAATGGCTCGATCGCTGGCTTATTCACTCTTGACGTCTTCTCAAAGGGAAGCTAGGTTTTTTTTACCGACTACTGATGATGAAAAGTATAACCTTGTCACGTTTTTAATAATCCCCGCAACCAGGGAATATCCTGTAGCCGCTCTGGTAGTAATCATACTATTCAACCTTCGTTCAATGCGCTTTCGGTAGAGGTGCATAGATGAAGCAAAGTCGTTTGTAAGCGTCACACATCAGAATTAATTAGGTTCTTGGGTGTCCATTTAAGTTCCCCCGATCAATAGTCATGTAAGTAGTGTTGTATAAACCTTATGTTCAATAAACCCCATCTTATACGGTTGTGCTCTACCTAATATTGACTCATTATTTAGCTACAACCATAACTCCTTTCAGGTATGAATTGACTTAAAAGCTAATTCTTAACACGTTGGCAACTCCCAGTCTTATGAATACAGATTTTGTGAGCATTATGATTGAGTTCATTCTCTGTAACCATCATAAAATTCCAAGAATTGAATTACAAATCGCACACAGATAGAGGAGAGGCACATTGAGGAAGTCCATACTCTTCATTCACAGTTGGTCTCGAGAGGAAGGGCATGAGATACTCTCACCCTCAACCACATGAAGGGATGAATTGAGATCATACTTGACCGTTCTGAGTTCACCAAAGAGAGTGAAAGGTTACATTTCTAGCTATAAGTTTTCACATGAACGGTTGCGTTGTATTATACAATATGTTTTCAAACTCTGACAGGTTGTTCTATATGAAAATATAGGACAAAAACTTACATAGCACTCTTTACTTAAGTTATTATTAAGGGTGCACTACACATCCAAAAATGAAGTTGTTAAATGCTTTTAGTTGGAAATATCTGAACATACTTGCGATGAAGTAATATATCTGGGAATAGTTATTTTTGTAATGGAGATTTTAAACACCTCTGAAAATGCAGTTGGTCCTACGTTATTCCTCTTAATTATGTAAATGTGAGTTGCCCCCTTGTGTTGGCATGAAACTTTGTATTTCTGAGCTGTAAACAATTAGTTAAGACAAATTATATACCAGCATATTGACGCTGTCTGGTGAGACAAGAGACAAATTATGACACAAATACATACTGGTAATTTGGGTGCCGGCTGTGCTTCCCAGTCACCACACTATTGAGACTCAGGGTTCTCAGTGATGTTGTGGGTTTAGTGTGTCTGTCTCACCTGTGCGTACTTACACACACACGTAGGCAATACTAAACATCACTTGAAATAAACACTTAATAAAATATATGTGGCTAGGACTCTGTCACCACAAATGAGACATAATTTCACTGTAGACTTGTTTTTATTGTTACTATGCATACACATCAACGTGCCAATGAAATTATGATTATCTCAGTCATGACTAGCCAGTTCTGCTAGGGTGCTCCCCAGCCTGCAATTAATCTAGCGCACGCCTAGATGGATGATCTCATAGAGGTGCATGAATGCACAGCCTTCACAAGGGAAGAGGGCCAACAGCCGCTAGGGTGGACTGACGGTTTTTTCCGAGAAGACAGAACACTGTGAATTACAAATGAAAACCCGTAATACACATTAACATGTGTGATTACTCGGCATCACTAACGCAAACTCATCAGGGCTCGCCCACCAGCATGTGGGTAGTGTGGTGACGGCCTATACACAGAGCCGGTTAGGACGGGAATAATTGCACCGTACACTAATTACACAATTACATAAACCCGCAAAAGATACATGAAACAAGATGGGAAACAAGATGAGTATTCACAATACACACACACACACACATGTGAAAACAAGTTTAGATGCGTGGATGCTGCTGGATGAAATTCGTAGCGGACCACGTGGTGCAGGTGAAATTGCAATATTTCTGCATGGAAACAGCAAACTAAATTCAAACAAAATATTATTCTTGCTGAGAAAATTATTCTCTTTACGATTGAAGTGGTTACAGGCTTGTAACATGCCTGATGGCGGTAAAATCAAACATTTACATGATCACGTGGTCAAGTACAAAAGCATCAATTTACAGGAAATTACATGGAACCCTGAAAAAAATTTAACATAGAACTCTTAATAAAATATTGCACATACGATGTTACATAAATAAGCTCTCAAAACACAACGATGGTGTATACAAAGACTTGGTGTCGGTCAGCCACGTGGTTATATGTGATGTTGCCGTAAAATATTTAAACATGAAAATTACCCTCAAATTCTCACATAAAAACAAAGCCCTTGATATTGTGTGTAGCAATAATGCAGAAGGTACAATGAAATGCCTTAAACATAAGCAGATGGCGCCTGGTTCTAGTTCCACGGGTCGCATGACCTCTCCGACATCTTTCTCCTCCTTCTCCTTGATTAAATTAGAAATGCCACAAGGGCGAAATAAATTAATAAAGCAGAAGCATAATTCTGGGGAAAATGTCTGGCAAAAAACGTACGCAAGCAAATGTTAACGGGTAAACTAAATTGACTATGGAAACCTACATCAGTGAACAAAAGTTTTAGTGCGCATGTGACAGTGTCTTACCTCGCCAACTCTCCTCGACAGACTGTCCAGAGGCAAGAGTCGCACAGACCTACCATGGCCGTCTACGGGGTTCTCATAAGCGGAAGTGCTATGCACACAGAGTAAAATGTTTTATTATATAAAATAAAATGGCACAAATTAAATTGAATATTATTTTACATTTTATAATTATCTTATGGGAATTTCATATTAATTTGTCTCTTTATGGCGGTGCTCATGCTGGAATATCAGTGTTCTTAATCTTGGTGCCGTGGGCACTTATAATTATATAACCAAACAATTTCAAATTAGTAACAAATGCATTAAAACATATTAAACCCTGCAAATACAATATAACACATTTTACACTGAAAAATAATATTTATGTGGGAGTTCAGAATGATTATTGGCCTCTTTGCACACTTACAGGACATGTGACACGAGCATGGTGAGCGCTGTCATGGGCTCTTGCGCTGCTGGCTGGTAGCCGGCATCAAACTCTTAACCCTAAAGGTCTTAGATTATGATTTGATGTGGCTAGCCCCTCCAAGTAATTGTCGTTACTATTATTTACTCCACTTGGGCACATGTCAATTTTATTTTAAAAAAAATAGACAGCTGCAAATAATTGCAGTCATTAAGTTTTGTTTATTTATGACCTTAGGGAATTAATAATTCAGAACCACGTCCTCTGATTTTTTTCTTAACATTCCGCTTGGTGATCATTATGAGTTACATGGTGATTGGGCTGTGTGCATACACACATTTGTAAAGAATGGTGCGTCACATGTGTCCTCCATGATATTGGTAATAATACCAAGGAGACGTGTGTGTATTGAAATAAGTCAATGTTTTAGTTAGAGATCCTCTGATTTTCCCGCAAGAAACTACCGAAAATGGACTTGGTGCTTGGTTAAACATAAGATGGCGCACAATTTTTGAATTTTTTTTTTTAACAAGGGGATGTCGGTACAGACATTTAGGGTGTAGTTTTATTCAGAAGATATCTTGACGATAAAATTAATTTGTTCTCAGTTTAAATCATGTTCATTTGGATCCAGGACAGTGTGGGCACTTCAAAAGATCACTTTTGTTTGTAGAATTCGTATGTATGGGCTAAGACTTGTTTTGAAAGTGCATTTGTATTGTTAAAAAATATAGAAATCTCCAGAAACTCAGTTACACAGAATTGCCGAATGTATTGGGTAAATGTGTCGTGGGAAATGGAACGGATGTGTGATTACCAGTTCCACTCTGACAACTTGTATAAGGTAGTGTCCGTGCAAATGGCTTCAAGGTTTAACTATGTTAAATAGGCAGTGTGTCAGATATTAAGATATGATACTTGTGCAAGCCTTTCAAACCTTGGTAATGTTTAACATGTTCAATTGGCAAAGATAGAATTTAATGAGCTAGAACTGTCTTGTATTTTTTTAGCAGAATTAAAAACAAAACTTTGTGCAAGTTACTCAGACTATTTGTCCCTGCAGGTTTATAAAATGCGAAAAGCCCTGGATAAACGACAGTGGAAAAATGTAGATGTGGGCTCTGTGGAAAAATTTCAAGGCCAGGAAAGACTGGTCATCATTGTTTCAACTGTGCGTTCAACACAGAAATTTATCGCTGATGATTACAAGTTTAATCTTGGTTTCTTGAAAAATCCAAAGGTAAGATTTTTGCTGTTTGCATATATACCTGTTGTGAAATGTTGAGGATTTAGATTTATGGTTCTAGTCGTATTACTGTTTGCTTAAGTTAAACATTTCTAAAATATAAACTATGGTTGTGTTTATGTCTGTTTTTGTTTTCAATCAAATTAATTTAAAAAATAGTTTTTGGAAACTTAACAGGCAGTTATAAATAATTTAATCAGATTTTGTCCTTAAGGCCGGGACAGAATCTGTTCGAAAGTATCCTGACACCCACATGAAACTGTCCTATAAGTGTCCCTTGGTTATACTGCCCTAGAGCAACATTTATTACAGCTCGTACCTTGCTGAGCAGATTGTCGGAATGTGTCGGCGGGAATGGCAGACCATTCTCCTTGCAGCCGTAGTAAATAATGTGGGTTGTTAGGGTCTGGCGTGAAGTAGGCATTTCAGTTTTTCCCAGAGGTGTTCAATGGGATAGAGATTGGGGCTCTAAGATTACGAGACAGGTAAAAGGTTAAATATCCACTTCAATGTAGGTAAACAACAAGTTCTTGGTACAGTAAAATATAAAGACCCAAAAACATATTAAACAAGGGGGTTAATAACATAAATGTATCAATGTAAAATCAACGTAAGGACTGTTGACGAAATAAAAGGTAATGAATTGGCAATGAAGCTACAAAACAACACATTAGTCAAATGCTAGGTGATCGTGTATGAACCACGTTTTCTGAAATTGATTATTAAGGGCACTGTACGTCCCCGAAAGTTGGCTTTTGAAATGCCTTACGTTAAATATTTCAGAAACTACTTGCAAATAATCGGCAAATAGTGTTTTGTATAATGGAGATCGTTCACCTCGAGAAACGTCGTTGGTAATAGTTTCCCCTTACATTGGGGAAATGGGGGTTGCAGCCGTGTGTTAGCACAAATCATGTTAACAAGCAATTATAAACAAATTATTGCATGAATTTATTAATCAGCATGTCTACGTTAACAAAAAAAGGTTGTCTTATCCAAACACTCTCAGGTGAACCGTTTGCGAGAAATCCGTGGTGACGACATTCAAAACAGAAAGCGAGTGGCCTGGCAGGAAGGTAATCCACATCACACGGGACATTTTACTAGGGTCATTTTACTATGATGAAAGACTGACAATGGTGTCATTGAACAGTTATGATAAATTACCTAAATTCACGAATGTACACGACTCTTTGCGCATGTATACTACAGTGGGCGCCATCAGTGTTACATCATGTAGTTTTAAACGAAAACAGTGGGTCCTAGGCAGAGCAACAAGGGACCATTTTTGTTTCATAGGTCATACTGCTCAATAAACCAGCATCAAAGGTTCATAATTCTCAACGGTTACAAGGTTGTCTTATCCAAACACTCTCAGGTGAACCGTTTGCGAGAAATCCGTGGTGACGACATTCAAAACAGAAAGCGAGTGGCCTGGCAGGAAGGTAATCCACATCACACGGGACATTTTACTAGGGTCATTTTACTATGATGAAAGACTGACAATGGTGTCATTGAACAGTTATGATAAATTACCTAAATTCACGAATGTACACGACTCTTTGCGCATGTATACTACAGTGGGCGCCATCAGTGTTACATCATGTAGTTTTAAACGAAAACAGTGGGTCCTAGGCAGAGCAACAAGGGACCATTTTTGTTTCATAGGTCATACTGCTCAATAAACCAGCATCAAACGTTCATAATTCTCAACGGTTACAAAGTTGCCGGCAGTAAGAAGGTGGCCACCCCTGTTATTTTTGTAATTTTGATCTATGGCAATGACCCATGGCTCGACTAAATTTTAATAGTTTGAAGAGGTTGCCTAGTATAGCCCATGATATTGAATTTTCATCTCATGAGAAACGTTTCACCATTTGTGATACATGCATGCTAGGCAAAAGCCACCGTTTGCCTTTCCCACAAAGTGATTCGACAAACAGTCATGTGTTAGTGCATTCTGACCTGGTTAGTCGAATGGAAGTGGGGTCTTTGGCTGGATCGAGTTACATATTGACTTTCTTGAAGACTTTGTGCTGTACAGGATGGGAACAAGGAAGCTTTCATTACAAAATTCTCAGGAATTCCAACAAGTTATAACTATTTATTGTTTATGCTAACTGCCAGTTTACATATCACAGGATGCAACACATATACCACCAGTTTCAAAGCCTTCTGTACTATTAGGTACGGCATTTATAATTTAGGTACAAGACAAATGATGCTATAATTAATGAAAAATGTACCATTTCAAAATTAATTCAAAAAGTGCTTAAATCTCGTGTACATCTCATCAGTTTTCAAGAAAATTGTAAGCACTAACATTAGGCTCATACACACTTACTGAGAAAAAACACTAGTAAAAATGTCTGTGAACTGAGCTTTTTCACTTTGCAGGGTGTGCATTTGAACACCAACATATTTCATAAGAAACAATTGCTCAGAAAAAAAGAAACAACTTTAACTAATAACCCACTAATGTTAATATATATGGATAAAATACCTTGATAAAATATTTAAGGCTTAGACCAATAAAGGTAGATACATGAATTAAACTCTCTAAAATCAAAAGACCAATATACTAGTGTACTCAAGCCAGCGGTTGTCACAATCGCCACGAAAAATAGCTCTCGCCTAACCATAGAAACGTTTCAAAAATATATAAAATATCTCGGCTTTCAATTGCTCAAACATTCTCATGTAACCATGATCTCGTAACATTTATATGCTAAGAACTTATAACTCTGTAAAACACAAACGAGACCAATGCAATATTTATTTTTTACCAACATTAAAAAATCAGGCACCACTGCCGACATAAAACTCATTTTATACTGGGCAAGATACGCCCCTTTTCACTTGGTGTGACTGAAAATTACACTCACGAGCCTTCACAAATTTCATAATTAATTTAATGGAGCACCATAACAAAATTAGCAACACGAATGAAATATTAGCTCAATTAAGAAGGCTAAAACTCACAAATCAATAAATATCCAATCGCGGAAAATAAACCGTTGACACTCAGTTCTCGTCAGCAAGGAATATTTACTCGCCCAATGGACAAAATTGGTGGCAAAAAACTCAAGTGAACACCAAGCAGAGTACAATGTTACCTACAATCACCTAGTAATCTGGCGTCGGACATGAGAACAAGCCTCAGAACTACAAAGGATTTAAAGAGCTCGTAGTAACATTTCCAAATAAGGCCAAATGAGCAAAACTCCAGCGGAATTATTAGCAACAACAAAACCCAAGAACTCCAACTCTGTGATCACAGGTGACTGTAAACAGCCCTTTCATAGCCATGATTTTACAGAACTGGAGTCTTCTCTGTCTAATCCTACCTTCACGGGAGTTATACAACATTAAATCATAACTACTGCAAATCATAACCCAAATTTAACAACTGCAAAGCTCACACGCACCAGATTCCCAGAAGACCCACGATTTACCATGGATAAATTCCAATTAAGCTATTAAAGAACACCTGAATTCACGAACATTTATTGTCACGATTGCCATGAACTTATCTGTCAAAAGGGCAGGTGTCATTAAATCAGACTATCTGAAGATATTTTTAACTCGCCAGAAAAATTATGTGTGCAACGAAGAAACTTAGTGTATGCAAGCAAATTCTCCTGCAATCATGATAGCTGGATCCAGTGTTCGTAGACAAAGCAGGCAAAATCGCTGTCAGCTGGAACACAGCTGTCGAATGCTTCCTTGCAGCACTTGCGATGGCACCCACATGATAGACGCTGACCGAAGCAGGAGTAGGAATGAAGTGACTTTGGACGTGGCTGACGAAGAAGTTCCCGGGGAAGGGAAGGAACGAGCCTCACTCAGGCCTAGCAGTGATGGGAAGGAGGGGAATAAACAAGGAAGCCAGGAAGGGAGCGGAGCGAGTTGGCAGAGGAGCGTGTGCTTAGCCAGAAAATACTGTTAAATAATGTTCGGCAACCAGGTGACTGTCGCAACTTCACTACCCCCCCCCCCCCCCCCCTAAAATAACCCTATGATCCACAATCTGCATTCAAACACGTAGCACATAACAGTCAATAATTGCAGACGAGTGAAATCAGAAGAAATTGAAGAAGGAAGTAGAACAGGAGTTCACAGTAGCTTCACATATCACAGTTCCATCACGTTTGACAATAACAAGGCAGAAGAAAGTATACATAGTCCAAAAATACACTTTCACAGTTTCAAAATAAATTTTGACAAGTATTTCCTGGAGACAGAACTTCAGCAGGATTTCAGCAGGCCAAAATGGACGAGTAGTCCCCAGGGAGAGAACTTCAGCAGGGTCTCAGCAGGCCAAAATGGACGAGTAGTCCCCAGGGAGAGAACTTCAGCAGGGTCTCGGCAGGCCAAAATGGACGAGTAGTCCCCAGGGACAGAACTTCAGCAGGATTTCGGCAGGCCAAAATGGACGAGTAGTCCCCAGGGACAGAACTTCAGCAGGGTCTCAGCAGGCCAAAATGGACGAGTAGTCCCCAGGGCCAGAACTTCAGCAGGGTCTCAGCAGGCCAAAATGGACGAGTAGTCCCCAGGGACAGAACTTCAGCAGGGTCTCAGCAGGCCAAAATGGACAATGGACGAGTAGTCCCTAGGGACAGAACTTCAGCAGGCCAAAATGGACGAGTAGTCCCCAGGGACAGAACTTCAGCAGGGTCTCAGCAGGCCAAAATGGACGAGTAGTACCCAGGGACAGAACTTCAGCAGGGTCTCAGCAGGCCAAAATGGACGAGTAGTCCCCAGGGACAGAACTTCAGCAGGGTCTCAGCAGGCCAAAATGGACGAGTAGTCCCCAGGGACAGAACTTCAGCAGGGTCTCAGCAGGCCAAAATGGACGAGTAGTCCCCACGGACAGAACTTCAGCAGGATTTCAGCTGGCCAAAATGGCAGAAGTAGACTCTTCATGGGCAGATCTTGAGGAGAAACGAAAATCTTGTTGAGCAGATCGCGGGGTTGTGGGGGGGGGGGGGGGGCATTGAAGAGCTACGTGGTCATCTCGATCCGCACCAGGAAAAGCAGCAGCAGGAACAGCGTCGTGGCCAGTACACACTTGACTCAGGGAAACTCGGTAGAGGTGGGAAACAGCATGAAACCAGAAACAGTGACAAGTATAAGGAAATCCCAAGGAAAAGGGGGGAAAAAAAGGGAAAAACAAAGGAATGCCAACAATGGGGAATACACTAGATAGAAAACTGACAAGGTACATTTAAAAAGGTGTCAATTATTCTCTCGCCACATAGGGCTTCAAATGGGAGATGTGAGGCTTCCTAAAGACCCTTAATGAATTTACATCTGTTAACATGATGCGTGCCACTCTAATGTTTTTTAATACAAACGATTATGACTCATTACTCTAGTATTCCTAGTATATCAGAGAGAGAGAGAGTCAAACCCTGCCAACATAGTACACTGACTTTTGGATCACCACATGCCTGGATAGCGCTTCCAAACACGTAGAAACTAAGGTTGCGCAAGCCAGCGAGCAGGCAGCCTCCCCCCCCCCCCCCCTTCCTGAGGCAGTCAGCCGCCTCAGGGCACAGCCGAGCGCCACCAAATATGCATGAAGCCGAAGTAGGGATCTGACTCACGTCCGTGGTGCACAGAATATATTGTTCAGTGGTAGTACAACCTCTGTGCCTTTTGGAGAAAGGCCCTGCTTAAGGAGGGACGAGCAAAGGACAGCTTATGACGATGCCAAGCAACAGTGTGTATTAACCCCTCCTACTTTGAGCAGGCAAGCTGAATTGGACAGCTTTGCCTTAACCTGCTTACTAGAGGCACCTATCTCTCCTGTATGTACGTATATTTATTTCCTGCCGCATATACATATTTTCAGAGAATACCATCCAGTGGTACGAGGCTTCATACAGGGTACAGAGGTGAGGTACGAAGTAGCCAACCCCAGGTTTTGGAGTCAGGAGTCTGCTGCCTGGAACCTACGATACCGTGTTGGCCAGCATGGTATCCACGTCCTGCAGCCAGCTACCTGCGCCTCCCCTTGCCCGGGTATTAAAGCAAGTTTCATGTAAACCAACTACCACACCAACAGTACAGAAAAATTTATTCCTAATCGCAAACAGATGTGTCCAGTAAAAGTAATAGGCACTAAGCATAAACTAAGCCAGTAAACCAGTACCACTGTGTGTTTGGTCTCACGCACATCAAAGCCACGGGGACTGTGCCAGCTGCAGTTTAACCTGGTGTGCGTCAAACAAAACACAATTAGAAATAAGAAACTTGTCCATGCGAAACGGACCCCGAAACTTCAGGATAAGTTTCCCCGTTAAATTATGATTTAAAACAGCTAAATAAAAATGTTTACAAAGTACGAGGTCATCAACACGAAACTTCTGCACGTCTCTACCATGCTCGAACTTAGTAAGAACTTGTTACTTAGCGGCACTCAGTTTACCGGTAACCTCCTCCAATAAGCGATCCCGCTCAGTGTCACAGGGAGGAGAGGAAGATTCCAAATGTTTAGTAAAGGATGGGTGAGGGCACGACCTAAGAACCAGTAGAATCGTGCAGAACGCTGTTGAAACCAACATTTATAAAATCTTAAGTCTCGATCCCAGAGTTGATGCTCATGGTTGTAAGACATGGTTAAACTTGCTTTTAGATTCTTTTTGAATCTCTTGACCTGAAACCAGTATATATAGATGCAGCCACAACATAATGGCAAAATCAATTTAAAAATCACTTTGAAATAGGACATTTTAATTTTGACACAGTTCTTTTTGCGGACGACAAAGTCATTCTCTCAAATTGTGAAGATAGACTGCAAAAAGCAGTAAAGAATGACAAAAATTTACAAAAGAGTTCAATTTAAAAATGTCACTAAATCCAAGGTAATAGCTTTCATAGGTAAATCCAGTTAGAACAAAAATATAATTAAATGAATGTATAATTGAAGAAATTAAGGGTTTTGATTATGTAGGCTGTTTAATCTCATTTGGCAAGGATGGAGATAAGAACGAAAGATAGTTAAATGTCAGTATATATGTGACACTATCTATAGAACACTTAAAAAATCTAACTCGGATAGAAATCATGTTAAGATTTTATATAGTATTAGCAGTTCTACTGCTTGCATATGGTAGTGAGAATTGGACTCTTCATAGAACAAAGAAAAGGCATATTGAGATTGCAGAAATGAGATTTATAAGAATATGTATTGTAATATAGCCTGTAAGACCACATCTGTAATGATGATATAAGGGAACAATTAAAAATTTTCTTTTCATAAGAAAAAATTAATTTTTTACAACAATTGAACGAACATAGAGACAGGGTAGACCAAACTAGATTGATAAAACAAGCACAATATACACACCAGTGGGAAGATGTTCTGTTGAAAGACCAATGTTATGGTGGGATGACAGTCGTTTAGGCTTAACAGACTTTTAAAGTCTATCCTTGCAGTAGAAGGAGAATAAGATGATAACATTAGAGGTAATATAATATGCATGCTAGGTGCAGCACAAGGCTGTGTGTAAATTGTTTTATTGCTTATGTGGTAAACAGCAATTTGCCTGCATTAGACAAAAGAATTATTTTACATATAAAAAATGTCAATCCTTTAAATATGTTCGTGTCTTTGTAAAATCTCAACAATGCCTTTAACTGTCGCAAAGATTCTTGATTTAGGCTTTGCTGTTGCCACTGACATTTTGAATTAGTTACAATCCTTATTTTGTAATTTATATTTAATAAAAAATTGTTATACACACCATTTGAATTTTGAAATTTAAGACAGATTTAGATAACACTAGCTGCTAGATTAATTGCATGGTTTAAAAATGACTTGAAACTTGATATAGCTATGGTGAAATGTGATTTTGGCACTAATATAATT
The DNA here is from genome assembly GCA_029891345.1 of Dryococelus australis. NCBI lineage: Eukaryota > Metazoa > Arthropoda > Insecta > Phasmatodea > Phasmatidae > Dryococelus > Dryococelus australis. The sequence goes on from CM057005.1 coordinate 19,832,104, forward strand.
AGTGTTTACTGAGCATTTTGCTTGTGAGATTAACGCTGTTTGTCTTGTTCTAAAACTGTGTAAATAGAAATACAGTAGACCCCCATTTTACAAGTGTCCATGGTTTCCAATAATACTGCAGTACAAACAATTTTAACTCCTAAAGAAAAATTAAAAAATTTTTGGTGAAGTGTATTTTTTCTCTGAAAGTTCTTTTGACACAGGGTTAAAACACATACATTATTCAAATGAAATATTTATTTCATTCAAAATACAAACATCTTCGAAATAAAATGGTACCCAATAAGTGTATTTTACCCTCCCCTTTTCCCCAAAAATGGTAAAAACATTAAGCAGCAGCAAAGTTCTACTGAGTGTATTGCGTCCATATTTATTAGCCTCTGGCATTAAAAAAGTTGCTTTTTTTGTTATAGTTTTTGCAAAATATATCTGCAATAAATTTTAATTTCTTTACGTTAATGCCGTGCAATTATTCAATTGCTTGAGAATAGCAAGGAAAAAAAAACTGTAGGACAAGGAAAAACAAGTCTTGGGTTTATTAGGTGTTAGAGACACTAATGGGACAGATGGATACCTAGAACTGGTAGATATAGCTCTAAGAATTACAGACAGCTACCTTCCTTTACTTCTCCCCATTTCTGTCAGGGAACACTTACCAAGAAGTCTAGCATGGATCATGTATAGTATCCACAGAGGTGAAGATGTGCTACTTCCCAGAACTACTTTGCAAAGAATGTGGTTTTTTTTTTTTTTGCAACTGTTATTCTTTTAAATAAATAGTTAAGGTCGTAATTTAATTTACATGACATTACTTGTGACATTTACTTTAGTTCCATGGTTTACCATTTCATAATTTTTTAATAATTTCAGATGTGTGAAAAAAAATTTTTCCTACAGGTGTCAAAAAACAAATTTTTGGAGAACTGCAAATTAAACACAAAATATTAAGTTACATAAGGCAAAGAATGCATTCAAATGTTGAAATAAATTGGTATTTACTAACTGAATGTTTTGTTGATAAAATGTTTTAAAAGCAGATAACAGCTATAATTACTGCTCATGTAAAAACTTAATATGGTTTTAACTAATATCATGAAAAAAAAAAAAACCTACAGTAATCACCAAATTAGTTATGGTAACTACCCCATTAAGGCATTTTCCAGACAAGAAAATATTCCAAAGATTACATAAATACTAATGTGATACAGGCTTGTTTTAAAATATGAATGCCAGATGGTATCAATCCTGTAAGTGTTTAAACTATTTATCTTGAAGAGCAGATTTTGCGGCGTGTCGAAGAATAGCAGCAGTTGAGCATGTTTGACGCAACAGCATAGAGAATTTTGCAACATAAACTGCTTTATTTGTAGCATGTTCAGAGACTACAGACACTGACTGAATTATGATTGTCTTCCAAGTGTCTCTTTCATAATAACACCAAAACTAAGATTTATAGAAACCAAGGTCACTGCCTCCTCAACCTTATAAATTTTGGTTGTGTAATAATCATATTTGTGCAAATTCAATGTTGAATATAATATTTTCTTAAAGGCTGGTCTTCAAAATCTCCTATTATATCTAAGTGTTCTCCTCCGATGGCATATAGCTATACTTCACAATATCTGAAATAATAGTACAGTAGAAATTAATTTTTATACACAACGAAATAGCAATTGAAGTTATGCGTAAAAACCATTCCACTAATTCCTTTCAAAGTAAAAGGTACCAAATTATGGGTCCTAGCAGCAACCATGAGGCGTTCCCCTGCCTCCATTTTTATATATTTTCTAACAAGAAGGACAGCACAGTGTTTAATGGAAGTAACGGGGTAATTATCACTATTATAAACATTCACATTGAAACACTTGTGAGCCAAAATGTTACTAGGATTTAAACCTAATGGGATTTTAATGGAACTATAGCCTGAATATGTATCTTGTCTCAATATCAGTACTCCTAGCAATGTAGTAACAGTCAGAAAATCTGATTATTCTCGGTAAAAACTGAATTTAATTTCCACCAGCGTTGCATTTGATATCGGCAGATGTCTACTGTTAAGTCTTTTCTGTTCACTGTATTATTTGCTGAAAAAGTTGGTTTCATCACAGATGGAATCTTAAATTGTCATAACACTCACTATTGGGTTAAAGAAAATCAAAATGTTACTTGTCAGTCATGACGCCAACAACAATTCAGTGTCAACGTGTGGTCAGGAATACTTGACGACAGACTAACCGGACCTGTTGTTCGTATTGGGAGATGAATAGGTTATCCTTATGTAGATTTCTTCACAAATCAGTGCATGAATGTATGTACAATGCTTCCCTTGATATACAATCATGTGGTTTATGCATAATGGTGCACCACATATTTCAGGCAAATAGCAAAAAATTTCTTGAATTAATGATTCTGAACAATTGGATATGTCATTTAGAACTTTTGGCTAGCTTGGAAATTCTCTACCCTAATGTCTATGGAATTTTTATTTGTGGGGCTACATGATGACCATATTGTATAAATTATCCATTCTCAACATCGAAACACTTCATCAGAGTATCCAAAATGTCTAACTGCAGGTGTGAATTCAGGCCTAAGATGGTAATTTTGAGCACCTTACATCATGAGCAGCACCACATTATTGTAGTACAAACAGGACTGTAACTCAAAAGCAAAGTCAAATAGGCCACACACCTTTTTTTTCATTGTTTTTGTGTCCCTCAATGAAGTGGGTGCCCTGTTATCAAATATTGTGTATGTAGACAATTTTTTTTTGTCAGTACAGAATGCTGATAAGGCATGTGCTGTAACATTTAACTTTGTGGGGAGGGGTGGGATTGGGATTAGGTTATTTTGAGCTCAAGACATGCCCTAGTGTTGCTTTTCTGAAATTTGGTAATTTCAGCTGTGAACATGTTTCATTGCAAATTGGTTTGTATTACACAACTGGAAAGGGCCAAATGCAACAATCTAGGATTGTTGCATTTGGCCCTTTCCAGTAAAAATTTGTTTCACTTCTTCATATTCAACAAATTTCTTCACAAATTTTTTTTGCGGCAGTGCATAGTTTATGAAGTATGAAAATTGTAAGTTTTTTGGGGTACCTGGGAATTAGACCATTGATTATTTCAACGTAGTTTTTATTTTAAAATGTAAGTTGGACAAAGTTGTGCTTAGTTGTTGCTGATGGGCTTAAATTGATGACTGGCGAGAACTAGTGGTTGGTTCTCTGCAGTATGCCATGTTTGTGCTTGTCATAGAGGCTGAACGTTGCTCTGACGAGGGCAAAGGCTCTCCTCATTGTCGTCGGCAACCCCAACGTACTGCAGTGTGACGATAACTGGCGTGAATTCATCAGCCACTGCCAGGACAATGGAGCTTACCGCGGGATGCAGTTCACCCTCATGAGTGAGAACAACGCAGCTGTTGGTCTGGTCAATGATGTGGCAAACTTGAGTCTGGCAACAGGTAATGCTTGAACACTGCTCCAGTAGGAAATTTCTTAATTAGATATGGGAGTACATGTAAAAATAAGAGAGATATAAATTTGTCTGCTTGGAAAACATTTGGTATTTTAAGTAAAGACATGAGATAATTAATTTGAGCAAGTTTTGCATAAATAACTGCATATTAATGTATACATACCAGTTTGTGAATATTGGTTGTTTAATTTTTTGCAGTGAAGTTCTTTCTGTAATCTACTATATTGATGCTCCCTCCACTTCCCAACACAATATTTTTTTTACTGATTATGCTGTTAGCGGAAATAGTCAGAGTTTTGCACTGTAAGACATCTCCTTTCCTTGTCTGGCAGGTGACCGTTTCCTTTAGAGTTACGGAGCTCCTTGGTTAGTTCAGTGTATAGTAGATAAAGGGTGGGTGAGGGGTTATGTGGATCAGTGGTTCTGCTAGATGCATAACTAAACACTAGGTGGAACAGACATGCAGGTCAACAAACACTCCATATTTTTTAGTGAAGCATGCAAACGTTCTGCGCAGCACAGATCCGCTCTCTATGGGCGACTTCGCTCCATCTCGAACCAAGGAGAGCTCCAGGCAAGTCGGTAACAGTGGCAAAGTAATTTTACGTATCGAGCAAGTAGACTCCGTGCGTTGGACAGCCGCATACGTAAAAGTAATTGACGCGTTTGATTATGAAATGTATGGCCCACCCGGAATCCCGCATGCAAGCGCCACCCCCACAAATAAATAAAATATTTTTCACGAACCACTACCCTATTTAGCTGTGGAAGAAGTTCCAGCAAACCCACGAGATGGCAGCACCCGTGTGATCTTGTGATGTCGCATCCCTCCAGCCACAGAAAGAGGTGTTTTAATTTGTCGTTGCCTCCAAGCAGGGAGATAATAAACGAGTGGCGCTGCCGCAACCCTGATAAACCTACCCCTGCGTTGGAAGGCTACTGTACCCCGCACCCCCGGAAGATCGCTGGTGAAGGAATTTTTCCGTATATAAGGAAGTCCAGAACCACACTTCAGCTGAGATGCCAGGCTCACCAGCCGCATAGGTCATTGAACACTCACTGGTCTGTGGAAGACCTCTCTCCTCGCCTCAGCCTGTGACACAGCTCAACCTCCAGAAGCCGGCAACAAAACTTCAATCCACATCTGCAGACTGCGAAGGCTGCACCATTCCCTGCAGCTTGGAGCTTAGAAAATGCTCATCCACCACAGCATCAGCTGACAGCGAGGGCAGCACACCTCTAGAGGTAGTCCCACTTCCTGCACCCTTTAGCCCAGGCAATTTCCGTGACTCCGCAGTAGAAGGATTTCGCGCCTTAGTTTACCCTCTGGATAAACCCATGTCAATTAGGAGATGCTGTAAAATTTCGTTATTTACCGTAGCTTAATTTATGCATTTTAAAATTAATTAATTGGCAGGCTCACCTTAGCGTGTTTTAGTGCGTTAATTATTTAATTATATTTTTAGCTGGTTAATTATTTCTCGTGTTGATTAGCCGGTACTTTCCATGTTTCCTGAGGAACGTAATAAAACTTACGTAAACCTAAGTGATCAGTTTACCGCTATTTTAACATTAGTCCCCGAGTCATTAGCATTTTAGTTTCCAGTGTGTTAGTACAGCTTGTGCCAGGTTCAGTAACTAACTCTGGCTTGAGATTAGTCATGAGGTGCACCGAACTGCACAGGAGATACAGCTTGCAGAAAGTCTTAGTCTGCACAAGACGCGTTGAAGCACCTGGGTTTCTGGTGTTCCTGCTTCTTCCTCCAGTAAGGTTCCAATACCGGACTGACGTCTGCACGTCAGGGCGTTGGGTGTGACTGCACAAGCCACGCCACCAGGATTGTATGTCTGCGGGAAAGTCACGGGACAGAACAGATGGATTACAGTGCCATAAACAATGAAGAGAACGTCGTGCTTTAGAGAGAGAGCTCAGTCAACCCCGCTATTGAAACCACAAGCAAGGTAGAATCCCCACAGACTGAGACTGAACACATACCTCTACCAATCTTGTCTCTCCTCCCACGCAAGAGTTCTCATACGACCATTTACTAGGTGCTTGTTGGCCAGAATACGATCCAGAGGGGACTCGCCATACCCAGTCTAATACTTTGCCCCCGGTAGCAAGTGTTATCCCTGCCAAGGTAGATCCAGAGAAGGCCCTTACTAATTCAGGTTTAATAAAGGTGGCTTTGGGTAAAACTCTCCGTGTTCGACTCCCGTCTAAGGTCGTCCCTAAAACTCGTGCAAATCCCTCCCCTGTCAACTATATCTCCGCACGCCAACCGAGGCGGCCTCTGCGGATAGCCCCTATATCTCCGGCCAAATCATGTATCGCCATCACCCTCATTTAAATACGGTTCTCTTTATTTTACCCCTCCTACACCCAGGGCCAGCTGGCGTCCCGCCTTTTGGCAACTCTAGTTGTGAGAAAGATGGAACTCCCTGGGCGGATAACGATCGCCATTCGCCTCACTCTGGGGTTTGACTCCCCTCTCTTCCGACGAACCAAGAAAGGTAGTCAGTGCCCTAACTCCTATTCTCAGAAAGCAAAGAGCAGCGTGCATCAGTAGTAAAATAACATTGGATTCTCTATATATAAAAAACACACATAACAAAGAATGGTATTTTCTAGAAATTTTCATCATTTAAATTTTTGAGTATAAAGATAGCTGTACATTATCTGTGAATGAAGTGTAACTAATACACATTAAAAATGGGAATTAAAAAAAAAAATCTTACTCTATTAATATTAAGCCTACTGTGAATAATAAAAGAAATTCACCTCAACTCTCTCAAATAATGACTATATGGCATGAGAAAGTACCGTATATAAATGATTTTAAGCAGAAACTGAATGCAAGCCAAGCCGAAGCTTTCAAAACCCTTTGAAAAAGAAACCAAAATAAAAATACTATTTTACAAGCACAAATCTAATGAGTACAGTGACCGTATGACAACATTCTCTACCACCATAAAAAAATGAAAAAATCCAAACATTCTCAATTAAATGTCATTTACAAACACATTTATTTGCACGCAGCAATAACATAGGGCCTACTATAAATTGTACAACTACCATCAACTGGTATGCCACAGCTGTAAAACAGAAAAATAATTAACACAAAACTTTACAAACTTTGACTGGAAGATGTCAAAAGCGCACACCTGGTGAGTTTAACACCATGTCTGACATATAAACACACAAATAGAAGTGGTGACTCGCCATTGTCCTCTCCTCCCCAGACGCTGCATGCCGTCATCTTTGTATAACTTGCAAAATACTGTTGTGCATAGCAACAGTGATATTACAGTCGACTCCCTATCTATCGGTATTCAGGGGACTGCCAAAAATTTCCATAGATGCGGGATTTCAGTATTTGAGGTTTCTGACATGTACGTTAATAAAATACAAATTCTTACCTTATAAATCTTTGTGTTTGAGTATAGTAAGAGCTGTACATTTTCGGTGAATAAAGTTTAGCTATTAAACACAAAAAAAAAAAAAAAAGGGAATTTTAGAAAAAATTATTACTGTAACTAATACATTAAAAGACATTTAACCTTAACTCGTTTAAATAAAGAAAATATCTCAAAATACTGTATATATTGTAATTGATTGTAGTCAAGACACCAAATGCAAGCTGACCTAAATCATTCAAACCCTCTAAAAATAAAAACAATATGACACTGAATTCAAGTCAAATTTTGAATGCCTTGCCCGCATTCGTTTAGCAGTTATCGTTCGGGCAGTGTGCTCACTGCAGCCGCTAGCAGAGGAGTGATGGCAGGAGAATTACCCCTCCATTCTGCTGCTTGTTGCAGAGTGCAGACACCTTGCGTGTGTGACAAATGTCTGTCTTTTAAAGTAATTAATTAAAATTTACTGCAAAGAAAACTTTTAACTTTGGGACAACAATTAAAGTAGGTGATTGTAATTGATTTCTTCACTGTCTAATAATTCATCATTCAAAACCACGTCCTCTGATTTTCCCTATTGTAAGTTACACTGCACTCTGCTTGGTGCTGACTTACGCATTATTAGACGGCTGAAAGTGTCGAATAGGTCCTTACATTTTATCAGTTTATTCAAAAGACACATGTCTATTAAAATAAATTATTATAAATCTTAAGATTTCCTTGCAGAAGTTACTGAAAATGAAATTGATGCATGCCACGTTGCTGCGCAACGCGATTGCGCACACTACGGGTGACTTCGCCCTATCAACAAGCAACCAAGAGCTTGGGGCAAGTCACAAACAGTGGCAATCTACTTTTCATGTTCGTACTGAATAGACTCCACGCGTTGATTAACTGCAGACACGTAAAAATAATTGTGATTATGAATTGTAATGTCTGCCCAGAACTCAGCATGTGAGCGCCATCCCTTTTAGTAAAGATTGTTCCACCCAATGGACCACTACCCTGAGATTATCTGAATAGAAAGTTTTCTACTATATAAAGAGGCACGAGCACGCCTCCCACCAGAGACACCAGGCTTGCCGGCCACATAGGTTAGCTAGCTCTCCCAGGGTCTGACCAAGACCTCTTCTCTTCCCTTAGACAAGCGTCGTTTACAAGTGCAGTTCAAGGATGCAACTGTCGCTGCAGTACTGGATACAGCCGCTGCTTGCAACTTTATTATTAGCGAACTACTCGCGCAGCGCTAAAGGGCTAGCGTGCGCTAAAGGGCTAGCGTGACCCCCACCAGTCAAACGACCACAATGGCCCACGATAAGGCCCGCCTACGTTTGTCTGGGGAGATTACCCTTGACTTGCGGGTACACTGTCATAACATTAAAGTCCCCTTCCTATTGGCCCCTTATCTGGGAGAACCAATGATATTGGGAAGGTCCTGGCTGCGGGAACAACAATGATTGATTGACTGTGGGAAAACAGCGTACCACCCTGGCTAACCACAGGAGCATTGTCGTCAATTGGGATGGCAACCTGATTCAGGCTACCCCTTGCCCAGCCCCAGTCCATTTGTTAACGCATTCGGACGACCCTGCACCATTTCCCCACACAGCGAGGATTAAAACCCCCACTCAGGACCGATGTCAGGCGCCTTTGGACCCTACAACAAAGTAACGCAAATCCCTCACCCCTGGTACAATCTGCCCAGAGTTTCGAGCCACCCAGCCCATAGGAGCTGAGACCTACGTCGGGCATTGTATCCCAGAATCCACCCCCCCACAAAGGCCAGGATGGCCGCAGATAGAGATCTTGTAGAAGCATGCCCATCCGGACACTGCCCACGGATCCTGCCTCCCATCTGACCACGTTTTCATCCCTCCTGGAATCCATAAATTTTTGGGAGAAGTTTGTAAATCACCAAGTAGGGACGGGATCCCATGTGGGAATCAAACCCCGGACACCCCAGAGGTGGACGAAGTGTCCCCCTCAAGCTCGAGCCAGTAGATTGATATCTCCGGACTTTGGAATGGTAGATACACCCCCTCCCGCGACCTAGCTCACATACCCGAGGGAGCAATTTCGAAGAAGGTTGATTCCTATGAAACCTCGTTACACACCCAGTCCGAGTACCCCATCATCACTCAAACCCCACTGGACACCCTAGTGTTCACACCAAGCCATTGTGGCGTAGCACCATCGACAGGCCGATAACGGTGAGGCCACCCGCCAGAAGCGTGCTGAAGTATGCACATGAACCTCCAGCTGCGCCTGAGAGTTTGACAGAAAGAGAGTGAACACCCCTCGCCCCCCTTCTAGTCCCACCCCTGGCTGTTAATTGCCAGGTAACTTGTGAGACGTCACCGCCACTCGGCGAACACTTCCGCCCGTCTTTCTCTTCCTCAGCGGAAGAAGCGCCCAGCCCGGATAACGATCTGGACAAGGCTGCGTATACGCTCCCATTCAGGATTGGTCCTAGCAACCCCACCCCCAAAAACAGTGAAACCCCTCCAGGATAGGGAAATTACATCAAGCGTCCTGCTGCCCTACCCATCCTACCCTTTCCCCGGCAAGAATGGAGGAAGTGGACGAGAAATGGAAGCAAGCACACCACAACCCTAAACTACGGTGGACATGTCGCTCAACACGGCGACTGACATGAGTGAGCCGAAGAAAATGACTGTAAAGGAGGAGAGATCAGATGCTCGGGCTGATCACAAAGTAAACTCGTTTACCGGACACCCGTGAGCGTTGAGACTGCCCATGTAGCCCTTCCATCGTCTAGAGTGGACAGTGTATGTGAAAATTGTGCACTGATCACCTGCACAGCTGCCGCAAGGGAAGGCCATCCTGCTGCCAGGAGAGCCACGAGTTCAACAGACGCCACCCGCACCCAGGCCGCTGTTCCTGAGCAGCCTCCTGCCGCAGTTTCAACATCATGAGCAATGCCACTGCATGCGAGATGCACGCATTACTTCAATGGACTCTACAAGGAGACTCATTGGAGGGTGCCAACCACGTACCGCTGGCCTGCCACCCCCGCTGCAGCTCAGCGCGAGAGAGAACGTCCACCAAAGCAACGTCACATCAAGCACCATCATCCAGTGCCAGCATAATAACCTGAGTACCTGACAGATGCCAGAATTTGAACTGCCACACCCCTCGCCAGAACTCATTTAGTTAGAGCCAAATAAGCAGGTAGTGATAGAATAGAAATGCCCAGAAACATTGATTAACAAGTATGCAAGAGCTAGTTAGTTAGCTTAGTAGGGAAGGTTAGGTGACAAAAGATGTCCCCAAATGCAAAAATTTGAACCTGATAGAGTAGGCAGTGTGACAAAAGTACTCCCCCCCCCCCCCCCCCAGAGTAATTTTTGTAAAGTCTGGTTTATTTAAGATTTTTTCCTCTAAGGTTGAGAATTCAAGAATCGCATTGGTCGGAACAGAGGTCCCATGCATTAATAAATGCTCTAATTAATGTAGATTGCCTCCTGTCAATGGGCACCAGTAACGTAAAAATAATAACAAAATTACTTTTGTGCTATAAGAATTAGTCCCTAGTTCGCCATAATGTTACTGAGGAATAATTAATGTAGAATCACACCCACGGGCAGACTGGAAGGTCAATGTTTCCCAAAAATCCCCCAAGTGCTCACGTAACGTAAGCATTGAATAAGGAACTGAAAAATTTTGGTGGTGGTTGTTTAGGAAATCTAACACGACGAGATTAACATAACACCCCAGAATCCCATGAGCACTAATACGAAGTGTGAATGCGAAACAAAGCCTAGCAGCAAGCCCGTGAACATACGCGACGCAACCCTTACAATTTCTTGCAATGCGACTGGGCAACTTTGTTTAGAAAACCCCTGTAACCTTGAGTAAGAGTATGAGGCGAGAGCTCGCTGTGAGCATGCTGTAACTGCCATCCAGGAAATTCTCAACCTTCATAAAATGAAAGTGTAAAAGTGTAAGCATAGAAATTATGGAAAAGTTGATTGTGAGTAGAGAAATATAAACCAGTAAACCCTTGTTAACGTAGGAAAATGTAAACGTACTTTTCACTTAAACCCTTGTGAGAATTAAGATTAGTAGTTTCAGATTTAATTAAATGTTTTAACCCAGTGAGTGGTACAGAAAGACATAAAATTTCCTTAAAGAAGAAATCCCTGTAAAGACTAGATTTTCACCTCTTTTGTAATTCTCCATGTTACTGTGTTACCCACACTTACATCTCATGATGGCTAAGTCGTTAAAATATAAATTTCTATTATGAAACTTTCATAAAATAAATTCTTCAGATTTATCATAATTGGCTCAGCTAGCCTTAACAAAATTACATTGCAACAAAATATTTTTTCATACTAAATTCAATCAATATAACCTCAATTTTAAATATATAAAGATAATACATGACAAAAATTACCTTGAATGAATGAACACTCATTAAATCATATTAAACTACATGAGGTCACAGGCTATACTGTGTCTCTTCTTTTTTCTCTTCATCATTCTCATTTTACACAATTTCCTCTTTTTCCTGACATTTTCTTACGTAACTTGTATTTTACAATTTCCTTACACCTAGCCCTCGTGAAACTAAATCTCTTTCGTGGTTTTTCTTTCATCCTTACCTCCCCTAACCATGCCTTTATTTCCCTTATTTTGCCTTACAACCATTTTCCTGGATAATTCATGAACAGCAAACAAGTTTCTCTCTTTAACACACACTCTAGTGTTCCATGCTTCTATTTTGTGGTAACTAGGGACGTTATTGGTCCATGTCAAACGTTGTTATAAATATTCATTCATGGTAGATCAGGGTTGTTAAATATTTATTTATTTATTACCCTAAAAGTGACACAATAAGAATTTTACCTTGCGTACCTTCACTTGTTAGTGGTCATAGCCACTTGTAAAACGACAAAAGGTGGTAACAGACGTAGTTTGGTTGTGTCTAAATTTACTTACCCTTTTAATTTTGTAAAAATAAAAAGAGGGAATGACTATTGTGTTTTACTCTTTATGTTAGAGGGCTACACTGGTAGCAACATTAGGTTCACGTGCTTCCTTTTGGGCGCCGTCTAAGGATTGGGTGTGAGATTGCTCTAGTTTGTCCATTTTCAAGAGCTTATCATTCTAGTCTATTCAATATTTAATTTATCTTTTTTATATTACAACTAAGCAATATGCATTCATGGGTCAACTAGTACGAACATTTTGTTGTAATATTAGAATAATCAAAATTACATTACAGACTAAATATGTTTGTGTTTAATATACTGTTATACAGTGTACTAATACATGTGGAACATTTTAATGTTATGCTCTGTGTTATTTCTAGGGGCGTCACCATTGCAAGATGGACCCAACTGGCGTGGGGACATATGAGTACAAAATTTTTATGTGCCTTTAAGATTAATGGTATGAGAAATAGTTTTTATTAAAACACCAAACGCCACATGTGTCCCTTAAGAGTAAAATAAGTTTGTTGCTCGATCAGGTTTTTTAATGATCCATTTATCTGTTTTTGTTAAGTTTGAAAAGTGACCTGTCAAAAACAAGTTTTATTGTCTTTGTGAAGTTGCAGGAGCTTTTAGAATAATTTTAGAAGTCATTGCTTTGTTGGGACCAAGGTTTAAAATTAGTGTATGGATTGTTTCAAAATCTGATCATTTTAAACATGTGTTAGAATCTTGCTTTTTCATTTGTACACAGTTTGACCCATGCTATGTGACTCGTCAAAAGTGGTGACATATTTTTCAAATGCAGTGTTTTAATCATGCACACACACACAAAATGCTAGCATGCATGTTGATCCATGCTAGGGTTGCTAAATTTTCAAACTCAAAATAAGATATTTTGGAAATGACTGCCAAAATAAACTCATTATGGCATTCACATTTTCTTTCGTTCTATCTCGTATAGAAAGTGTATGCAAAAAATAATTAAAAATAACTCTTAAAGCACTGTTGTACATACCACTTATATAAATTATTTTTTTACTATCCTTTATGTACTGAAAAAATTTTGTATTGCTGGCAAACTGTTCAGTGTTTAGTATGCAGATAATCTCCATGGTATATGTCAACATATGGTTAAAAATGGAAGTTTTTCCATTGGAGCATCAAGCTTGCGAATGACAGCATTAAAAAGATAGAGAGAATTGAGAATAAATAAACTGGAAATATTGACCATTACTAGGGAACAAAAACTTAGTACTGAAATGTAATAAATAAATAAAGCAAAACTTTTTGTGATACAAATAATACTTTATCAGATACGTGAGACAGGAGGCTATAGAAAATGTGGGTCAAATAAGGTAAAAAACAGTTAAAAATACGGGAGACCTGGCAACCCTAATCCTTGCATGAATGCACACGTATGCATGAATGTGCACCACATGACTGAGACGGTGCCTTCAACTTGTCACACTGTAACGTACAACTCTACTCTCGTAAACTAATGCGCAAATAACACCAATACTAGCCACAAATAGCCATCATCAGTTTATCTTAAAAGGAAATTAGATTATACTAAGTTGTCAATTTTATTTTGGTTATAATAGTTTAGTTTACTTTTTTATTTGTACACCTAATTTCAAAACCTGAAAATACTAGTAAAATGAATTAAATTTGTGGCGTAAATGTACATTGTTAACAATTAGAAATGCTATTAGGGTTTTCCCCATGGACACCTACACTTTTTTGCTCCGAACATACCATTACAGATGGGTACTATTGTAGCCTGGGCTGTGTTGGTGTAAATGAAGAACGGAAATTAAGTTTGCTGTACTCAAAACTAAAATACAACTAGCAGCCATGGAGATTTTGTATTCAGTGGCTGCAGTGAACATTATCAACTGAATTTAGTCAGGGGATATTTTGGTAAAAAGAGTTCCAAACATGGTATGTTGAGCATACCATAGGAGTTCGATGTAATGTGTGCAGTAGAAAAGAAAATGCAAGTTTTGGCAGGGTCTTGTGAAAAATTTGTATTTTTATAATGTGTGTTTTGGTTTTTAGATTTTAAATTTTATTAAAGATTATAGCTTTAATTTATATTAGTCAGAATATTTTTTATTTGTGAAAGCCTCAGTTTGGAGGTTTTGTAAGATTGTATTTTTTTTGTTAAAATGTGCAATTACAGTGTCATTTGTCATAGTGTGATCCTATTGTGTATATTCACCTTTGTAAAGTTTTATTGTTTCCGGGTATTAAATAATTTTTAAACATTTAAACATTTTTATTTAAGATTATTGATTTGGATATATTTTTGGGTTACACCTGCTCATGAATGTGTTAGGTAATTTTGTAGTTCTAGAAAAAGTGTTACAAATTCTTTATTGAATTTTATTTAGAGTTAACATGAAAAGTCAGTAAAATCTAACATTACTAGCTTGTGCTCACTCCTAGGGCGGTTATAGGCCGCCTTACGTCTTAAAGAAAAATACAATTTACCATTGAAGCTACCATGAAGTGGCTGTTGAAACAAATAATCTTCCAGTTCACGTGATATACTTATTTATTATGTAAATTACGAGTATTGATGCCTCGGCCATGTACTGATGGACTGGGCTGAGAGAAAAAAAAAAAAAAAAATAGTTTCCTGAATTACATAAACTATTGAAAAACTACATGGCTGGTACAAATGGCGAAATACCCGGGCAGGAGACGTGGCAACGTCCATCTCGCGCGGTAACCAAGACACTACTGTCAAACATTGTGGCGGCTGCCTGCTCCCTGGCGCCAACTCCCGCTGCCATGTCTCGTGACAACAAATCTCATTAAACCCAATTAATTAATGAAATGGCGTGGGTGATTGTGGCTCTAGATGAATACATGATGCACAAAACATTATACAATAAAGCTCACTTGAATACTAAAAGAAAAAAATATATATATTAAAACGTAAACATAAACTTACCGCGTAAGGCACCCTAACCTCACACTGGTGCATTACGGTGTTCCCGTGTACGAATTTACTCGTGCCAGGATTACTCTATATTTAATTACACAACCCTTATTTTTTTATTAGAACACAATCAAAACACACTGCATGATAAATTCAACATAAAAAGAACAGTTATTATTTTTGGGCAGCTTTTAGTCACGTAGTCATTGCATTAAGTTACTGGTGTCTATTGTTCACAAACCACTTAACACAATGCTGGCTTTCTCCAGTATTTGTACTATCTGTAATACTGTTCAATTGGAGAGATTATTAAATTAAGTAATTTAGGCCAGAGCAAACAACAAAACAACTCTTGAGAATATTTCTGGAAATATTGTACGTGCGTAGTGTTACATGTGGCTGCACAGTTTTTTTACTTTAACGCCAGCTGCACATGTCAACATAATTATTACACACACACATACATGGCAAACACACAACACACTTAAAACCTTCAACAATAATCATTAACACAGCACTGCATTGCATGGACGATATATTAAAATGCAAAAACACAACATGTGTTCCGCAGACGTCGCACTGGTGCACTTGGTGCGGCGTGTTCCGGACCACGTGGTCACGTGAAAAACAAACGCTTACTTCTGACAACAGGGAAAAATTACATGTTTATATTTTAGCACTTAAAACACTGAAAAGAACAATAAAATAACAGAACGCAATAGGGCCACGCAAGAAACACAAACATATAATTCTAAGTACATATACTACAGCACGCCCTATTAAATTCATACTAATACACGCACATATCACACTGGCTGTACTCACGTGTAGACGGGTGGCAATGAGATGGCTTGGCAGGTTTCCCAGACGTGGTGAACGGTCTAGGGATCAGAAACGTGGCACACGTCAATTTCTTCTGAACAGCTATTTATTTAAAGAGAGAATAAAATGTAAGGGTGATTTGCTCTAGCAGTAGTTGCTGCAGTTCTAGCTAATTTGAGGTATAAAAGCACTTCTTTCTTCAGGACCACCGGTATACGGAATTTAATGACGCACTAAACTCCACCAGTAGTGCAGACTGCAATTAGATATTGGGGAGTTAGGAATTTTGTTATGAAAGGTCATCAATATCCCCAATAATGCGGTATATTGAGGGGTTCTCACCTGGGAAAATTGGATTTAAGGGTGCAAAATGTGTGTACTTAAGCATTTCTTCATTCCTAAACATTGAATATACCGCTAGTAGAAATTGTTATATTTTTAAGGCAAAATTTGGCGGGCCCAGAGCATTACCCATTCAAAACCAGTGATATATTAACAACAGGATAAACATTATACAGAGCTTCCCTTGACTATGGTTTGAAATTAAGAGTGAAGCCATAAAACCTGTTAGTCAGAGAGAGCATACTAATATTATTAGGAAACAACGTACTCTTTTTAATACTTTATTTAATATATTAGAAAATAACATGAATACATTGCATTATAAAAGTGGGAATACAGCTCAACCATTACTCAAAACAAACAATATGAAACAACATTCATACTTCTATTCATACAATAAACACATACACAGTTTTGTGCACTTTCTTTCATTTTTGTACTTATTATATTATTTAGTAAAAGTTAAACTTAGTGCTGAAGTGTCGTACCATCTCTCTGGATGATCTAAATCAATTAATATGGAATGGTACTTGTGGGAAAAGTGTGCTCCATGTCATTGCCACTAATTAAATTCTCACTGTGGCACAGTTGCCTTGATGAATGTGTGGGGAAAATGAGAAATGAAACTTATCAATCCAAGAGCAATGTACTTGAAAGGGGGAGGGGGGGGGGAAATAGAGAACAAACCCTAATGCCATCGGAGGTCTAACGCGAGCCCTTTCTTAACGAGCACCATCTAAGATTGGGTTCCCAATGTCGGGAGTAATTACTGATTAGAGAGCTTGGGAGCGTCCTTTCTGGGCTGGGAACTGGGGATTTCAACTCCTATAACTAATTTTATATGCAAAGTTCTAAGGTAGGAAGAACTTGTTTTAGTGCATGAAATTGACTTCAACCATTGCGAGGCCAGTGTCATGAGCATATCCAGGAACTTTAAGATTGCTTATGTAAGACTCCAGTGTAAAGGGTAGGTTATTGTAACTAGCACACGCCGGTACTGCTGCACTGTGCAAGCGGTACTGCTGCACTGTGCAAGCGGTACTGCGGCTGGTACTGCTGGGAAGATTCTAGAGAAGGAAGAGGAGGGGGGTTACTGAGTGAGGGTTAATTATCCAATGTTGGTCAAGACGTAGGAGTGTCTCTCTGATGTGCACAATTAAAAGGTGTTCAAGGTGTTAGCTGTCAGATGCTCTTGTGGGTGGCAAAAATAAAGGATTCTTGTCTGTTATCTTTGAGGGAGGTAAATTTGTGAACTGCTGTTTCAACTATTTCAGTATTAATTTTAACTTCAGTTTATTACCACCTTTCCTTGTGTAAGGCATTAGAACAATTAATAAACAAACTGCTCAAGACAAAGCCGGTTATTGAGGGTGGCCCTACTGAGCACTTCTAGACACGCTGGTTTGCAATGTTGTATAATGCTCTGATATTGTGTGTCCAATCATTACCCAGTGGTAGATGGAACTTTCGGCCAATACAGAGCGGTGAAACTGATATGACACGTTGTTTTATTCAGTAATGCCTAGATGTTCCACTGTGGGTCAGGTGGTAAAAATAGTTCACTCTCCAACCTGACCATTCGCCAGCGATTGTGGAGTAAGAAACTATCTTAGATGCTCAATTTCAGAAGTGGAGGAGTTCGTATGGTGTTATGGGCACTCCCAAAGATCTACCAGCTGGCAGATCTCGGCTTGCCAATTAAGATGTTTATATTTGCCTTTGTGGCTCTGTTTCGCAGCAGCTGGCTTTACCGTAAAGCAAGAGCAATGCAAGCTCTTAAAATACCTTAAGGGTCTAAAGAGGGTTTCAAAGCTAACATATTAAACACAATTAAGTTACATTTTAATACATTAAAAAATATGTTTATTAATATGTATTTGAGACAAGTGGTTCCATTCTTTCCTAGAATTAAATAAATAAATAATTAACGGAAGTTGAATACGTTAAAAGGCGAGGTGAAGGCAACCTGCTGACGCGTGTCCAATTAGACTGACTGGACACTGCAGTTACAGATTTTACTCGCTAGACCAAAAATGACATATAACTGTGATGAGGCAAGAAGTGTCGGCTAGTTCTGATACTCTCACCTTTAGTTTGGTAGTTGAGGTAAGTTTAGGCTTAAGCGGGGTGAATGCCTGCATGAATGTTCCAAAGTCGTGCTTCTTTCGTCCAGAAGATCACGTCCCAACCTATGCGAACTTTTGCTCCGGTTAAGAAGCTGTAGATAACAAGTGATACTTGTAGTTGGTATGAACACACGGTGGACACTCAATATTGCTGGTGAAGGCGCGACTGCTTGACGTCTGAGTTCGGCGACACGAACCCATTCCGCCTGTGCTATGATCCATTACATAATGTTGTGTCGGCCACAGTTGGCTCAAGATGACTTCCTCATCGATATCGGGAAAAGCAGTGAACTTCGCCATGTGGGACAGGTGATGGATACCAATCACGAGATCTTATTTGTCTTTGACCTTCAAGGTCTAGCTAGGCTGCTCCATTCCGACTACAAGAGTCTGCCGTTAATAGTTTGCCTTTAATGAAGTTTACAGTTACAGTCTAGTCCAGCAAGACTAACCTGAGGCACCCATTTATGTCCACTAAAATGTGAGGTGCCTCCGGCGGTAAAATGTCCTAACATGCTGTTTGTAGTTTCATGATGTTAAGGGGCCGGATGGCTGCCACAAGCGCACCCCAGGTGTGGCGTTTCCCGCCTGGGTGAGGTCCTTAATGTTAAGACATGTTTGCGTGCTCTGTGTCCATGTATCATTTTTCTTCCCTGCCTTGGCTTGCCGGGTAGGGAAATCTCAGTTGAGATGTCTCCCCATGCTGTGCCAGCAACGGTGGGGAAAGAGGATACAAGGAGGAGCAAACTTCCCACACTTGTCCAGTTTTCCTTCTCCATTCCATGGAGCTGGTGGTGGGTTTTCTGGATCCATTGTTTACGTGGGATACTGTGTTACCTGATTTCCCTTTCACATTCCTGCAGAAATTTGACAGGGTCCTCACGTGGTCTCCTACTGAATTCTGGTAGTTGGAACTCGGTGACTGTTGGATAGCGCTAGGCTAGGTCATGTTCCGGGATTTGTTGGTCTATGATGCAGGTCGTTGGCAGCCATCACGAAGGCATACTCAGCTGAGGCAAGTAATTGCTCGTCCGGCCAGCCTTTACATGCCAGATGGAACTCAGATGCGCAGGTAATGCACCTGACTGTAAATTTGCCCTGTCCATCACACTCAAGCCAGCTACACTTAGCTGCTTGACAGTCTCTGCAAGATACACAGCTGTATTCTGTACACTATATCGCAGGGGCGTCTTCCCACCCAATACAGGGGTAATGGAAGCATCGGGGGCAGTGTGTGCAATGGATCTAATGGATGCTTGTACTAAGGCATGAATCCACATCACACCTCTCGATTACATCGAGAGCACTGCGTCCAGGTGTTAGTCACGAAGACATCATGATCAGAGTCTGACATGATGCAGTGTAGCTGCACACTCCCTGAAGTCTTGCTAAGAGTTTGAGAACAGTTTAGCATGGCTAAATCTGCAGGTCTGTTACGAATATCCTGGTAGGCCGTACCAAGCTCTAAGGTGACTAATTGAAGTGAATTACGTACCAGGTACTCACTTAGAGTATCACACTGGTTGCATGCTATTTGGAGAGGTTTTGGTGTTTTAGCTGTCGCTATTCCCACTATAACCTTGACGGTTATACTTCTGACCAAAAAGGGTGCCATCTGCGTGATTATCACTTGAATGAAGTGCATGTTCCACTGGTGACCAAGTGATTGCATCCCAGGGGATGTGGCTGGCTAATTGTTGTTATGCACCTTATGGGCGTGACTGCTGCGAGCGTCGGGCACCAGAAGTTGATGCTTCCATCATGGGTGTAAACACTTCAATTAGTCAAAAAAAAATGGATGGCTCAGTTTGAAGCTGCCAAAGCTATTTACGCCCTATGTTTGGCTTCACAAATTTGAAGTGTTGTGCCATCTCTGGGTGATCTAAATCAACATAAGGAATCGTACCTGTGGGGCAGTTGTGCAACTAACTAGATGGGTGTGCTTTGCTGGCGATGGGGCAGTGACACCATTACACTCAGCACTGTGGGCATATAGTTTATCTGTGCATGTAAACTGCCTCCCAGATGTGTCGCACTCCATTGGCTTTGCATCGGGGTTCGCCCAGCACCTCCGCTCATGACGACGCGCATCTCTAATCTGACACAAACTTGCAAGGCAGAACTTGCATTTGGTTGAAGCAACCTGCTTGGTTGTCCCTGTACATCTATACATGTGGCTAGGTGAGTGGCGAGACCACCTGCTCGAGTGAATGATGCATCGCAACTATCGCAGATGTGTTGCAGCACCTCACGATAAGGGTTGAGAGTACAATTGTGCTCATGACGCAAACCATTCGAGCGATCAGCAAACATCCGATCAAAAAATCTACACTGTATTACCAGTGGGCACATCACATGTGTGGTACACACAGTATGAGATGATGACCAGGAGGAATATGATTGCGATGATGGTGATGGTAAAGAAGGGAAAGATGACGAAGGAGTGGAATCCATTTTGATTGTAGAGACTTCGGAGAAAACATCCAACGTTGCTGTAGAACTTCTCAACTGGACGGAGCTAGTGGATCGCGCAGAGGACAGAAAAAAAAAAACGAAAGGTTCTATCCAAGTCCTTTCTCTCTCCCTGAGTGACATTCCATTACAATACCATCCCCATGTCGCATGGGACTGCTAGGCGCGCACGCCTCTGACATTCACATGCTCCACTCCGACATGCATACAAGAGCAGAGGTTGTGTAGTGTCTCTCCCTCTTCCCTCTCCCCCCTCTCCCCCACCTCTCCCCCCTCTCTCCCCCCTCTCCCCTCTCTCCCCCACCTCTCCCCTCCCCCCCCCCACCTCTCCCCTCTCTCCCCCCTCCTCCCCTCCCCGCTCCCCCTCCCCCCTCCCCCCTCTCTCCCCCTCTCTCTCCCCCTCCCCCTCCCCCTCTCTCTCCCCCTCTCCACCCCCTCCCCCTCTCTCTCCCCCCTCCCCCTCTCTCTCCCCCTCCCCCCTCTCTCTCCCCCTCCCCCCTCTCTCCCCCACCTCTCCCCCTCTCTCCCCCACCTCTCCCCCTCTCTCCCCCACCTCTCCCCCTCTCCCTCCCACACACAAGAAATAACATACAGCATGTGTAAACTGCAACTACTGTCATTAATGCAAGGTTACTTCAAACTCAATTCTGAAATCAAGTTATCATGTCGTGCATTTGTAAAATGCCATTTAGTCATAAGAACTATTCACTCTTTAGCTGTGTCAACAAATGCAATAGGCACACAGTACAAATTGCAAGAATTATTTCATAAAGGTTTGACTTGAAATGTGTATGAAGTAACCATACATTGTGAAGAGATTTGGACTGCTCTTAACATAGTGGTCTGACAGCCAATGAGGATGCGAGGTGAGTATGGAGCGATGCCTGAATGAAAGGACACATACTCGAGACAAAAATTCACTGACCTGCGACACATCCTACATGCGAAAATTTGTGAGTGACTCTGCCAGGAATCGAACCAGGATCGCCTTGGTGGGAGGCGAGGAGGCTAACCGCTCAGCCAGCAAGGCCTTGTGACGAGTAGAGAAACAACATACACTCTCTCATTAGGCTCTACATTTTTATTTTAAAAAAAGGAAAGCTCTCTTTATCTTGAATGTACAGAACGAACTATAAGCCTCACTAACATCGGTAAATGTGTATATATTCTACAAGCAGGAGGCCGGTGCGGAGTTCCGATGAGGTCAACTTTCTAATATAACGGGTCAGCCTGCGCTATTGCTAACTCTATGTAACGCCAGCCTGCAGGCAAAGCCTGCTTCCGATATGCTAGGGCATGCCCGGCGCACGTGCTTACACACTCGTCCACATACTAAGTACAGGTTGTTCACTAAGTGAGCACTTTTGAAATTGACCTTACAAAATAGCCACTCTCTTGTGCTTGCATATAGTGTATATTTTAACAGATAAAGTGAGTGACATGCGCCTAGTAAAGGTGGATGGAAAGTATATCTTAATGACTAATAAAAAAAGTGTAAAAATGTGCAGATTTGTAAAATATCTTCAGTTTCACTTGGCCGACGCATATATA
Organism: Dryococelus australis; assembly: GCA_029891345.1. Lineage (NCBI taxonomy): Eukaryota > Metazoa > Arthropoda > Insecta > Phasmatodea > Phasmatidae > Dryococelus > Dryococelus australis. Next base: position 19,854,221 of record CM057005.1, read on the forward strand.
AAGTGATGTGGCTCATGACAACAATAATTTTACAAAATGTGGAAAAACAGTCTGCATACAAGTAAATCTTAAGCATGGCTTTCAAAATGTGTTCATTTTACCATGAACATTGTATACATGCAAACTATGAGCGTGCTGCAAGCACAAAACTATATAGTTAAAAAAGAATAGGCTGTTCACAGTAAAGTGAGCACTTTTGAGGATATAGTTAATTTTTTTATTGATTAACCATCCTGTAACTAAATATTGCTGTAAACATAGTGTGCGTATATTCCACCACACCAGTAAGTACTAAGGTAAAATTAAAATAGATTAATTGAAAATTATTCCCAATGAGAGGGCGCAAATAAGTTCGCCGAAACACTGCCTACTATAGCCGGGAGACATCTGGACATGCGAGTACCCTCCTACTGCTTAGATTGCGGCTCGACACGGAGCGGTCTGTAGGGTAGCGGCAAGACAGCGGTCCGGCAGTATACACGCTGACATAAAAAATTTGGTGTTGTACTTTGAGTAATAGCAATTGCAAAAGTGGACACGAAGACCTATGTTTCTGGAAACAACAGACAAGTAGTGCTCATGTGACAGTGTGCTGTTCGACAGTAAATGTATTTATACCACAACTGTCATACTAATATTATATTTTATGTTAAATGTAAATAAAATAAACCAACACAACATCGAACCTGCAACGTCTTTAGCACGAACGTGTGACCTTAACTTCAACGCACACAAACAAACATACTTATTACTATAATAATAAGAGTTTGTTTCAAATCTGTTTGTCTACACTCTACAATATTATTCGCAACATCCTGGGTATGGTACGGGTGTTAATTTAAGTTAGGTTATCAGGGGACGGCTTATGGACTAACCTATAAGCTTTCCAGCTTAAAACCAGGGGACGTTAATAAGCCCTATACAATACAATATTTGCAACATTACCATATAGTTGTATACGAATAGTGGGAACGTGCGAATGGTAAACCATTGTCCCATACATCCATGGTACTGATCCTACATTCGCTCACGAAACAGTCAAATGCGTAGGGACATATCGGACCTTGTATAGTAACGATGCTCAATATTCCTATATTTGCAGTCTGCCATGTTGTATTATATCCGTACACTGTATCGGTTAAATGATTCCATTACACAGCAGGAAGTTTACAAGGTAAATATTTTACAGTGTAGTAATTTGGCAGGCATGTAATTTCAAACTGCTAATAATGTAGTATTTAATGCTTTTCAATTAGGATTACATATTTGCATATTCTTTGTTTAATACTCACGAAAACGTTTACTCTTAATGAACGTTGCGTTTGGAATAACTTGTACTGGCATAAATTATAGAAAAATGTTATTACGGACTGTTAGGTAATGACAAACTATTTTATCATAAAGGCCACAGAAATGTTTTACAGTGATTCCACCGTGCTGTCAATATCAGAATTATGTGGACATGCATCTTTACGGGTGACATTACATTTGCACATGTCAGAGGTTTAGAAATAAAACATAAAACAGACAAAATCCTTACAGCTTTTGTATATTAATCTGTAATGATTTACTGTGATTTCCTGGGCTTTTTAATTTGAACACTTAAGCGTATGTAGACCACACGTTCACATAACCCACCGTTACACACGGAAAGAATGCTTACATGTAGGTTAATTGGGTGGACGTTGTAAAAAAAAAATGGATATTAAGTTTTATAGTATAACATGTTGTAGCAGCGCCATTGTTTCATTTGTATTATTTTGTTTGGTATTTTATATACACTGTGTGTTTATGGTTCTCTCACTGACCGCCGTATATCAGGCTGCTCTTGCAGTTGCCCTTTGAAGTGGCTCCCGTAGACAACCGTTTTTTGCCGCCTCGTCACTACATCTAATGACCGACTTTATAATTTTGTATACTCTACTGTTGACAAACTTTCCGTACCTTTGTGAACTTCCTTCGTCCTCCATTGCCTCACATATAACCGAGTCCACCGTAACTGATGTTTGTGGAATAGATGATAGCATGGCCACACCTGGACGCGTGCCCCCCCCCCCCCCCCCTGCTTGGCTTACCCCGCTGCCCCGCGCACATACATGCCAGGATGTCCTCCCGGATAAGCAAGCATTACATTGTTCATATATTTAATATACATGTTATTACTATAATGTCAATGGGTAGATAAAGAGCATACATATGGTTAAAGGCTGTTCACAACAAAGTGAGCACTTGTGAAATGAACCTTAGAAAAAAATTACTGCTCCTGCCTGCATATATTTTAACTGGCGCACCGAGTGACATGCGCCCTGTAAAATTGGTAACGATGGATGGAAAGTAGTTCCATATCTTAATGCTGGATAAAAAAGTGTTAGGTAACCATTTGTGGAAACTTAAATTATTTCTTTCCCTTTCTGGTTTTTTAATACATCTAAATATTAAAAATTAGCACATTTGTAAGATATTTTCTTTCCGAAAAATTTCACAGTTTTACTTGACTAAAGTATGAATAAAGAGATGAGGCACATGGCAATGTTAATTTTACATAAGGTGGAAGAATACAAAACATGCATACAAGTAGATCGTAAGCAGGGCTTTCAAAAGTACTCATTTTACCGTGAACAGCCTTCACAAATATATAAATATACATTTTATTTTGTCACATCAATCTTGCAAAAGTCATAGTTTTAAAAGACTTTTGCAGTGACAGACAGATTTAGTGATACTGGATTATTTAGATTTAAAAAAACCTCCATACCATACTTGAACAAAATACAACTTTTATATACACACACTCATGTCCTACATGAATATAGTTTTTTTTTAAATACAGGTGCTTTGACTATGTATTATACATGGAGTGTATTACTTCACTAACTGTTATACGGATGTGATTAATTTTAAACCATCATGTTGTGTGTGATTACTTGAAAACATTAATTTCATCTCGCTCACTACAAAAAGGTTGACAGACTTTTAGTTGCCTACAGTGATGTGTGCTTACTTGATAACATTACGTTCACTACTACAGAAATAATGATCAAGGTATTTAACTTTCAAATCAATATATATATAAAAAAATTATGTTCACCCCTCACTCTCTAACATACACAGTACTGACAAAACTTTATCATTCATCTATTAATTTATACATTACACATTGCAGATAGGTTTTCGCCTCATTGACAGGTACCGAGCCGATGTCCGGCAGCTGCAGATGTCTGGATGCTATTAGCTCACACGTCGCATGTATGGTAGGCTCGATTCTGGTCGCCTTGCCATCCCCTTGTCGCCTGCAAGCTACTCGAGGCCATCTCCGTGATGTTTCAACCTTCACGGTAACGGCTGGAGATGTCCTAGCCTTCCCAGTCCTCTTACGACCTGGTGTCACATTTGTGGAGACAGCAGCAGCAGTCATGGCGTCGGGCAGCTGGACAGCAGCAGCGGACATTGGGGCGTCTGGTAGCTGAGCAGTCTGAGAGGTGGGCGCCCGAGTGATGTCTTCCGAGGCGAAGTCATGCTCGTTAATTGTGATGTTAGGCAGCGAATCAGGCAGGTTGGTGGGTGGTAGTTTTTTGCATCCTTCAACAATGCGTGTGTCTCCACCTCGTCTGAACTGCAAGGTATCGGCGTGTCCTCCCTCATGTTGTACACAGTATACCTCCCAGGCACAGTGCACGCTTCCAGCTGCTGGCTTCGCTCAAACATTTGCATATTGTGAGCTTAAATTCAGTGTTCCGAGCCATTACAATTCTCGTTATACTTTCAACTCTCCCCGACGTATGTGAAACAACAATGACCTGGTGACACGCTGGTGTAAGCAGTCTCTGGGTGGGATGGCACACCCATCTTCGGCTGAGTAGTAGTGATGGTAACAAACAGGATACGTGCATCTTATAAAACGCTCTCGAGTATGTGATGTTGCAGCTATTTAAAAACCTCCACCAACAGCATTAGAATGTGTTCAACAAGGACACACGCAAGCAGTCTCCATATGCCTACACCTGCTGCGACATCTCAGCTCGCCCTGGACCGAAGCTTCATCGTCGACACTGTCACCCCTGTTGTTGTACTGTACGTGTGTAAGGTACGTTTTTTCACTTAAATACACTGCATACGTTAGCCGAACATGGCAGAATCCATTTCCTGGTGCAGACTTCCAGTGTTGTGGCATGTATGTTGCCTGTGCACTCTTCGGTCCACCTGCAGTTTGAGCCATCATATTTGTTGCGCAGGGTGAATTCCACCTTCCTGTTCTTATAAATGATGTAGGTAATATCTTCAAATTCTGCCTATTGTGCGAGAATGTGCCCGTATGTAGGTAGGTGAGAGTTCGTGCATAGATTGGCAATATCACACCTTTTGCACCTGTAGCATGGCAGAACCTCGCTGTGAAACCCACCGCAGGTGTCGTGGGTTTCGCCGTCACTTATTTGCACTTGTTCGTAGGCAAACTCTGGTATAAATACTACTCTTCTATACCCGACATAGTAGCGTACGTAAGACTTCGAATCTTCTGGCTGGAACTGCACACAGTGGCATTTCTCGAACATATTGCTCCTGGTGTTGTCTCCTGAAAGCTGCACTGATGATGACTGCGAGTAGGATGTAATGTCCGCTGCTTCTTATGTGTGTGTGTACTCCCATTCTTGTAGCCAAGAGTAGATGTATAATAAGAGAGCTGGACAACCCCTTATTTTCATCGAAATATCAAGGTTTTTGCTCCAAAATCAAAGTTGAGGCTAAATTGAGGCTCTAAAAATTTTAAAAAAGAGCTCTCAAAAACTAGCAATTTCCCTTGAAAATTACATAAATTTAAGCCAAAATCAAGCAAATTTTCAATTTTTTCAAAATCGCTGTGCAGGATTTGTGCCCATTAAAAAATCCGTAAAATTTAAGCAAAAAACGTGCAAATTTCTCTATTTTCAAGCAAATTTTAATGTTTTCTAGAAAACGTTAATTTTGCAACCGAGCAATCTAAATCAAACAAATTTAACCCAAAATCAAGCAAAATAAGATCAAATAAAGTGAAATATTAAAAATATTCAAATGAATAGAATTTATATATTTTAAGAGAATTTAATATCATGCACAGATTATCCATTTTCAATTTCTTTTTTAGCCTCTCTATGCTATAAAAACTCCTTTCTTGTTTAGTAGTTTCAAAGTATTGTTATCTAATATCTTCACACAGCGCTCTGGCAATGTAATTTTATACTTACCATCTAGAATACGATTAATTTTTTAAATCAAACTTAGATTCATAAATTTCAAAATCTGTGGCAGCAAACTTAATTTTTTTTTTTTCTAGATCTTGTAGTTTGGTGAATTCAAACAAATTGTTTAACTTCTTGTGCAGAGATTCTATTTTTGTTTTATTTATAAAGAAAAATTTATTAAAGATAAAGAAAAATGCCAAACATACACAAATGCAAAAATAAAGCGCCCCAAATAAATTTGGGGCACTTAATTTTTGTTCCAATTTTATTTGCCCCAAATTTATTTGGGGCAAATAAAACTGGCACAAATTGCCACTTGAAAAATCTAATTTTTGTTATAAAAAAAAGAGCCCCAAATAAAATGGGCATAAATTGACACAAATCAAATAGGCATAAATTGTTGCCAATCCAATTGGTATAAATCCTGCACAAAAAGAAACTCATAAATCATGCACAAAAAATGACTCGCAAATCCTGCACAAGTAAAAATGACACACAAATGCTACACAAATCCTGCACAAAAGCTACACAAATAAAAAAAGCTGCACAAATCCTGCACAAATAAAAAAAGCTCCACAAATGCTGCGCAAATAAAAATGGCACATCCTTCACAAAATAAAAATGACTCTTCAATAACTTTGTGTGTAATCCACTTTTTAAATTCCTTTGCTTCTTTTTTTTTAGAAGACAAAATTAATGAATAGAAACATGAATAGACGGTCGATTTCTCGTTGCCAACCAACCCACCCATCTTGGACGGGTTCAGAGTTTAAATATGTTTATAAACTTTATGTATTTGTTTGTATTCCAATATTCAAGATGGGAAAAATTTCCTCCTTGCAAATTTTTCTGTTTGAGTAAATTTTTTATGGTTAATAAATTAATACCCAAGATCTTAACTCCAAGATTTTAGTTTTTTTTTAGAGCAATAAGAAACATTAACAAGATACCAGAGAAAAATTAAATAGTTTGCTAGAAGAAGATTACCAAGTAGAAAATGTAGATATAATTTTATTTAAGATTGGCTGTGCTAAAATTACAGTTCACAACAAGGAAAAAGATACATTTTTAGAATTAATGCACTTAGATAAGCAAACCAGATAGAAATATATTGGAAGAATTCTGTATGCCATTAGTAACTGCTTTAAGAAGGAAGACGACAATGCAGCGGCTATCCTTATTACAAATGGAGGAAAATATAATGCACTATTAAGCACTTATGATTTTTTTTTATTTTCTCTTTACTTTTTTGTTTATCCTTAAGTAGTGTATATCCGTTTCACAAAAATGTAATGTATTTTTCAATAGATGTTTTGTTTCCAACTAACCTCGTGTGCTATTCTGAGACCCACAAAAATCTAATTTTTTTTTTCGTTTATAGATTGTTATATAAAATTAAATAATATTGACCAAATTCATTGATACATATTGTATTAGGTTGCATGGGGTGAGCGAATCGCTCAACACCTATATCTAGACCAAATTCATTGATAAATAGCATTTGGCTGTGTGTTTAAAGGTCTCTCTTGCGTTCTCTAAAGGGGTATGCATTTTGGTACCCCCACAAAAATCCAACTTTTTATAAAATAAAAAATTTATAAATGGGAAACAATTGAAGCGAGATAAGAGAGTTGCAAGAGAGCTTTAATAATTTATCTAAAAACTATAAAAATTACGAAATTGAAAATAAAGATCTTATTGAAAAAGATTATGCAGAATTAAGAGAAATAGCAAAGAATTTAAACATTAGAGGCTATTCTTACAAAAGGAAACATGTTTTAATGGAGTTCATAGATAAAGTACAAAATAATTTCCCAGAATCCTAAAGATTGTTATATCCAAGAGACTCTGATATAGAGGCTCTAAATGTTAAACAACTTCGAAATTTAGCAAAGATGTTAAAGATAGAAAAATACTATAATTATCGAAGAGAAGAACTAATAGAACTAATAAAAACCATTTGCAGATATAGAAAACAAGAAAGTTTCGGAGTTAAAACTAATTGCAAAGGATTATAAAATTCGAGGATATTCGTAGATTAGTGGAAGCAAAAGTATTCGCAAAATAGATTTAATTTAATCTTACAAGAGAAAGGAAGATTAATAAAAATATTAGAATTTAATTTTGGAGATTCCTTAGAGAAATTTTTATAAAAACTATGTTTTAATTTTTAACACCTGTTTAATGCTCGTTAACGTTTATAACATGCGTTCATCGTTCATCGTTTGTTCATCGTTCATTCAACCCACATTTCTCCTATGACAGGCTTTATTTAAAAAAAAAAAAATTTATAAATTAAGGTTCACATAATTATTCTCGCATTCACATACATAAATTTTGTGGTGCCAAAAAAAGAGAATCAGACAGAATGTGTTATCAACTTTTAAAATTAATATAGATATCTAGAGGATGATGCAAATTTGCTTTCAAATATTAATACTGAAAAGTTCCGAAAGTTCGTTAAGAATATTTCAAGAACATCACAACATTTCTTCAATTAATGGTAAACTCAATGAAGAAATGCTTAATTTAACCAATGAGCCAATATGCAGTGTTGAGGATGAAATATTCTCTAGTTATACATCATCCAACAAATGGAATAAAATATTTTTAAACTGCATTTTGCACTTGAAAATAATTCAATTACAAAGTTAGCAAAAGAGGCTTTTAAAATTTGGTAAAAGCATACAAATTTTAAATTTTTTAATGATAGAAATTCTTCAGATATACTTATTTCTTACAAACAAGATAAACATGGATATCGGAGATTACATGGATTTTGCCCGTGTACATTATTTCCACATGGTATAATGATGTAAAAAAACACTCCTGAAAATAAAGTTAATTTACTGTTTTGATCCACTTAATCGGCCGTTTGGTAGGTCTTTAACATACAAATGATAAAAATGTGATAATGTATCCGATTCTTAATAATGATTTGTTTGATTTGCAGTTGGACGACATCCAAAGCATTCAAAACTTTTATGGACCACCCCAACAAAATAATTGTAATGAAAAGACGGACATTTTCAATTATTGATGGTAAAATGTTTATTTTTTACAGTAAAAAAGTTTGACAAAAAGGGCAGAATGACAAGAAAATAATCAATAGGCCAATTTCGATAGCGGAAATGTTTGAGTTTTTACCAAGCGAATTCAGCAATTTTTTTATATACCAAAGACCTTCGGGTGAGTTAGTTCTGTTTGTTGAGAACAAAATTTATATAGTTGATAATCGTGGTTATAATCTTATTAGTGGTTATCCAAAAGGATTTTCTTCATTGGGATTAAGAGATTATTATAAAATAAATGCTGTTTTAAATTCATATTCAGGAAAAACTTTTATCTTCTATGAAAAGTTGTATTATGGTGAAATAGACGAATGTTGTTTCCAAATAAAACAGATTGGTCCAATTAGTAATAAATTTCCTCATTTACCAAATATGATAGTGTCGGCTTTTAGATAAACAAATGGTTTACTGTATTTCTTTAGTAATGAAACTTTCATGGGCTGAAGCCCTACCCCCAAAGTATTTGAGATATTGAATTAATACTTTAGGGTAGTATTCACGAAAGAAAATGAAATTCAATGTTGGAGATCAAATATATATGTATAGAAAGTTAACAGGTACTTATGGTAATATGAGAATATTAGGTTATGTAGAATTGGTTTATGATCCTTGATATTTATTCAGTATGTTATTATATATGTATGTGATAATATAACAGATTAAATGAATACTAAAGGGTTTTACCATATACAGAGAGTTTCATTAAAGATCAATAGCCTCGGCCCTCTGGCAGTGGTCCTAAATTTGTGGGCCACTGCCAGGATAAGAATTCAATTAGGCCATTTCAGCCGTATATTTCATGTAGTTGTCAAGCACTTAGACTTTGTAGCATGTGAACTGTGATAACCTCATGAGATAATGTGTGTTGACAGCTTATCTCTTGAACTATGTACTTTGTACGCTGCAACGTTGCAACTGTGGTAGAATAAATACAGACGTGTCCACAACCACTGGCCAGTGTTATATCAGACTTGGAAGGATATCAGATTACAGTGTGTAATATAATAGGTGGTTCCTACTTTCTCAAGTTTCATTTGGATTCGGGGTTGTTATCTTTATACCAGCTTCAATACTTACCGTCTGTATTTTTGAATGTTTCACTGTAGTAAGCAATAAGTATTTTTGCATGCGCCACATGACTACGCTGGGACTCACTATACCTTGGTTTGCAGCAGAGTGGCGCTCGGTCGCAGCTCGCTGCAACCCTCTCCAGCTGGTAAGTATTGAAGCCGGTATAAAGATAACAACTCTGAATCCAAATGAAACTTGAGAAAGTTGGAACCACCTATTTAATTACACACAGAGATATATCTTCCAAGTCTGATACAACACTGGCCAGTGACTAGAGCTGGCAAAAATAACATTTCCGTGTTTGGTATAAAGTGTGAATGTTTTAATGAAATCATAAATAAAATGAAAGGTATTGTTAATGATTTAGAAAATTTAAACATAATTATAAAGAATTTTTATATCAAATTTTATTTTCTTATTAAAAAAGAATATATATAAAAATACTTATTACCACTCGCCAATTACACTTGCGCATAATTTTGCATATAAAAATGGAGTCAGTTCTAGACATAATTAATAACAAACGTATTTACAGTGGTAAACGAGTTTTTATAATTATTGATAAGAAAAATAATCCATGGTTTAAAGGAAAATGTATTGCTGAAATTTAGAATATTCTAATCCACATGATGCATTACAAAAACAAATTTCATTAAAATATAAGAAACATTTATCAGAAATGGTTGTGATGAAAAATTCATCACAACTTGGTTATCACAAAGGTAAAGCAGTTTATATTAGTGGGCCTGGTCTTTATTTATAAATTTTGTCTTCTAAAAAAGGAGAAGCAAAATAATTTAAATAGTGGATTACACACTAAGTTATTGGAGAGTCATTTTTATTTTGTACAAGATTTGTGCCAGTTTTATTTGTGCAGCTTTTTTATTCGTGCAGGATTTGTGTGTAATTTTTTGTTCAGCATTTGTGTGTCATTTTTGTGCTGGATTTGTGTGCCATTTATTTGTTCAGGATTTGTGTCATTTTTGTTCCGCATTTGTGTGTCTTTTTTTATTCAGCATTTGTGTGACATTTTTGTTTAGCATTTGTGTGACTTTTTTGTTCAGCATTTGTGTCATTTTTTTTGTGCAGCTTTTGTGCAGCTTTTTTATTTGTACAATCTACTTTTCTTAATAAATTTTTTTCTTTAGAAATAAAAATGACTGTGTTACCTTGCAGTATGACAAAGCTTTTAAAAGATGGTTGTAAATCAACTACGCCTTCCTATAAATTAGATAATGCTTCTTACGAACTCAGAGAATTAGTTTACAAATTTCATCAAAATCTACAAAGTGTACAATTAATACCCTTCGAAAACATTAACGATAAATATGTACTTCTTGAAATAGGGGGTGACTTTGAGAAGAAAGAAGAAGTTTTTAAAAAGTTAGTGGAGCTTCAAATTTAAACTATCAATTGTCTTTTCAATATTTGTACTTTATTTTTTCTTATTTTGCTTGATTTTTTGTTAAATCTGCTTGATTTAGATTGCGTGCCTGCAAAATTAAAGTTTTCTAGAAAACATGAAAATTTGCTTGAAAAGCAAGAAATTTCCATGTGTTTTGCTTAAATCATGCTGTATTTTTAATTGGCACAAATCCCACCCGGCGATTTTGAAAAAATTGAAAATTTGCTCGATTTTGGATTAAATTTACATGATTTTCGAGAGAAATTGCTTGTTTTTGAGAGCTCCTTTTGAAAAATTTTTAGAGCCTAAATTTAGCCCAAAAACTTTGACTTTGGAGCAAAAACCTCGATATTTCGATGAAAATAAGGGGTTGTCCAGCTCTCTCATTATACATCTACTGCCAAGTATACGTTTCATGTAGGGGAAGAACACATTGTAGTCTGTGTAATTGCTCCACACTTTATGACTGTTGTATGATGCTTGCTGGTACAAGTCTCAGTCCAATGTGTAATTACACTGATGGCAAGATGGTACAGCTCATATGCAATTGACTGAGCAAACCATACCTGTCGTATATTCTCTTCATTTGGGCGCTCTAGCAAATCAGCTGTAGTGCAATGCAGCTCAGTGTTTGGGCATAAGTAGTACACTTGGACATGCAATCACACTGCATGGTGTTCAGTAGAGGATGAAGTATTCCTCTTCATTTTTACATACCCAATGTTCCTGTGCAGTACAGCTTTCCACTTGCTCTGACAGTCCAAGTTTGAAATAATCACTGCGGTAGCCGATCATAACTTCATCATACTTGCCCATGTTCAGTGAATTGAATGCTATGTACATGGTGGGAGAGGGAGAGATAGATATAGGGATAGACCGGGGGGGGGGGGACGGTCACGAGTACTGGGGTTTAACCTATGTAATGGACTGGTATTTATGTTGTCTACCCCCACGACCACATCCTTAGCAGACACACACAAAGTATTACATAATGCAATTGACCCCCCACCCCCCTCCACCCACCCTGGCTCTCCATAGCCCAAGTCCTTAGTAGTAGCACATTCATGCAGGCGTATGAGCAACCAAGCCTACACTCTCTGCACTTGTGGTTTATAGTGTACCGAGACTTTAATGTACACAAAGAGGGAAATTCACTCTCTGTCTGTACATCACATACGTTAGCGCTGCAATAGATGGTCAGCCATCGCTTCTGCTCGGGAGTGGTCACGAAGAGTACACCATCTGCCTCCTCCGCTGTCAACATAGAGGTAATTATATCACTTATTTTATCATATTACACATCACCATCATTCCAATTCAGACCGTGATAGTGTTTTTCCAACCCCGTATCTGTCACCTTACTCTTCACATCAAGTGAGGATCATGAAAACGGGGGCAGAAATATACTTGTATCTGTGCTTCTGTTCGCATATGCCATACAAATTGTACATTTCACAATTTCCCACAAGAAAAAACACCACAAATATGTTGCTGTTCATACCGAGGCAAGAAATACATACCGTAAATATTTTAGGTGAGCTTAATATTACACATAAAATTAGTTGGAATTTCAATATAATAAATTTGTGTGAAAAAGGAGTGTTTTAGACCTCACACATTAAAAAAAATTCTAACAACTGCTTCAAAATATACTTTTTGCAAAACACAATAATTTACAGTTTGTAATTTATCGCAATTCTTAAACATGTGTTGTCCTATGACAATCCTTGGACAATTATGTCTTTAAAATCACTTGTGTCTACAACTTATAAGAAATAATTTATTTGCACACTCATTCAATCAGTACAACGCAACAAAAACCAATCAACAAAATTAAAAGCTAGAAAGTAAATACATACATAGTTGCTCGTGCTTCATGGCTGCCAGTTAGGGAAAATGGCGGATCAAGGAACACAGTCAGCCATTTAACACATGCTGATGATACATTTCACTCGAGAAAATGCACTAAACAGACCTCTACATCGAACTGCGCATGTTGACATGTGCAAATACCAAAATAATTAACTGCCAATATAATATGCAGATGACTCGCTCAAACATGACATGTGCTCAGTGATGTGATGTACTCGTGATATATTATAATTTCTTAAAATGTTTTTGTGGTCAATAGTCTACAGTTCAAAAACATTATACGTTACACAAAAAACATAATTATATTATAAGTGTTGTAATTACCATTAAATGTTGAAGTTATAATTGTTAATTTTAAGAACTACTTTTCCCTCTGTAAGTAGCGGGAGAAGAGGGTGTTCTAGATCATCTTTTTTGCCCTTGACCTTGACCGTTGACCATTAATGCACTTTTGAAAGGAATAGCGCGCAAGAGGGTACTGGAGGCGAGGCTGTATGCTCTCGACCTCCTCTCTTCTATCTATCACCCTCTGCACACCTCCCCTCTGCTGTGCTGTGATTGCTCACCCCCTCACCTCTCCTCAACCTTCAACCATCCTCCTCCCACTTCCCTTACGAGGTATGCTATGATTAGTTCTAGACTTGCATGCTAGGTCACACCACTTTTGTCATCGGCTGCCATCTTAGTTGTAGATTTGGTTGCTAGATGGTGTAGCAGTCATTTGATTAATCAGTTACTCACCTCTCTTGGAGTACTCGCAATGGCCGCCAGTGTTGCTTGATGGTGTCATCTGTTGGTAGGAGCGCTCGTATCGGCTGGAAGCAATATTAATTATACATACTATGTGCAGAAGTCTTATGGTTAATTCAATATAAAAAACTGTGAAGGCATGCGGTTTCAGCCCAACCAACCTTAGATTGGAAAACTGATGCTCCATCCATTTCAGCCACCATGACATCAGTGACAATGGAACTTTAAATGAGGTATAAAAAAAGGATCACTTATATATGAACTCATACATTCAAAACAGATTTGTAGTATATATCATAATAGAACCATTGATTAGTTAATTGTAATTTTATAAAAAGTTATGTATTTAAATAATATCTTCATATATCACTTTAAAATTGTGAAACATACATGTATGAAGCAGCATGTCTACGAACTTGTATTTTCAAGAAAAATTCAATTATGGGACCAAAACAGCCAAATATTCAAAGAATAATTTTTTTTTAAAAGGGTATGTTTTTAAATTAAAAATTTATTCATTTAACTTTTACAAACAAGTATATCCAGTGATGTATCTAAAGAGTGGTATTTTTAGACAGATAAGAATATGTCTTCAGAAAAATACGATTATGTGATTATGACCATTGCCATTTTAAATTTAGTAAGCATAGAAGCAGTCTTCTTTATTTTAAAATTAATTATGTAAACACACTTTTGAGTATCAAATACAATGCATCGCTTACCTTACTACATGTCTATTAGGCCCTAAACCCTTTCTGGTCAGCTCAATTACGAGTTACGCCCTTTAATAAAAATAGTCTTAATTTCCGAACTGCTGAAGTTATAGTGATCAAATTCATAACATACACATCATCCCCGATGTAGATAAGAATGATGGGGTCCTTTTATAAGCATAGTTATAAATTCACCAAATAAATACCTACCCACATAATATTATTTCATTTTCGAAGTTAAACAAATTTTATTTATGATTTGTTTTGTATTCCTGCTTATAGTAATTGATGTAATGTTATTTTTGGTTTACCGAGATTGATTCCCATTAAAATCACTTAGTATTTTTTAAAACCATTCTGGGAGATACATTCTTATGCATTTACTTATGCTCCCTGTCTATCATATATTCTGATGGTTGTCTACTGCTCAACTGACGTGTTACATGTTCAATGTAATTATTGAAGGTCAGGAATGGGGGAGGGGAATGCAGTTATATGATGTAATCGAGTAATGATGTAATCGTGTAATTGACATAATCGTGCACGTCCATACATGCATAAACATACAATGAATATTTACTATTTATGCACATATACAGATGAATAATTAACAACTAAACATACACCAAAGTAATATGTCCTCTCAGCAAAACAGCCAGGCTTTAAATGTCATCCACCTCATTTGTTTCAGAATTTTGTAATTAGTACTATTATTATTATTTTTACTATGGCTGAAAGGTATCACACTTACACCATGCTAGCATTCACTATATGGTACACACTTATCAAGTATGCACATTATATGTAGACATACATCTGCTCCCAAGGAACTGATTCCTTATAGTAAACATGTTGTCAATATGATATTTTTAATCGAGAACATAACCTGCTTTATTCCTGTCAGGCCAACTAACCAGAACAGGAAAAACAATTGTGTATGCAGCTTCAGCATGTACCAGCACCTGCAGACAGAATATTTCAAACTAATTACTCTGATAAATGATTTCATCATGTAATAGCAAAACATGCACCCATGCGCACACACAAACACACAGTATAACACCCACACACACACACCCTTAACACAATATTTCACACATACAAACACACTCTCTCACACACACACACATACTCTCACACAGTCACACACTCACATGCACACTCAAATCATTTTCACATAACTTTGCAAGCAAATCTAAATACTTGACAACTATATCAACATATACAACACAGATGATCAAATCTCAATCAACTGTCTTCCAATATTCATTATCACACATTTAATTTAAAGCATAATGTTATTCAAAAAAAGAAAAACCTCTCCAAAATTACTTTTTTTTCTAATTTACTATATATCATCATTTAAATCAAAATTAAGATCCAAATAAAACACTCATCTCACTCAAATCGTGTTTTCACATACCACATTTAGCAATCAAAGCTTTTTTATTTCATAACAAATTCCATAATCAAAGAATGTTCGTTAAGATATGCTCTTTTTAACTGTTGTTTCGTTCCTTCTAGGTTACTTAGATCTTATCTGCATAACAAGTATTTACACAATTAAACCTTATTTCATCTCACAAGGAACTTAAATGTTGTTTAAATATAACTATATTTAACTACTTCGAAAATCATCAAAGTTGAAACATAAATACTAAACTTACTTTTTTTTTTAACCTAAACAAAGTTAATTGCATTTATACTAACATATCCTTTGAGTCAAATCCAAATGAGGTAATTCACGTTTATGAATTACCATTTGCGACATTTGTTTAAACCCACTCATCTTATTAAACGTTTAACTTATTTAAAATTAATGTTCTTTTTATATGTCATTAAGTTAAAGAAATGCTAATTTTATAAAGTGTAATAACATGCATACTATGTAACCATTACACAACCATCATACACACTTACATAATTATGCATAATGCATTCACCAACTCAATACATGCCCTCTCACCATGACAACCATCTCCCTAATTACCTGAGAATGCATACATCATTGTTTTTATCCTTAAGTGATATAATAGATTCCAATCAGATACATAACATCAACATTACATTATACAAATGATGCATCTCCTAACTAACATGTCCAAAGACATTTTAATCTTTATAATTATTCTAGGAAGACTGTGTTGTGAATGGCTGACAAGTTCTCACAAGCTTCTGAAGAATAGCGTGATTAATAGTTAGCCGTAAATTTTATCCTTTTGATGGATAAAACACCTAAACTATGTTTTGAAAAACTTTAAAAAAATTGTATCGAATATTATAGGTTAGGCGTACATTGGAAGCATTGAGCACTCGTTCCAGCAATCATCAAAAATAAAATATGTGTACTCACATAACAAAAATGAATATTTAGTGAGAATATTTACACACAAATAGTATGTATGTTGCGATTCAAGAACCATACAGGACAAGTAGAAAATGTAAAATCGTATATCAAGTAAAGTATAGAGAGTATCGAAGTAACGAATATCCAAATGCAAATTCTATGTATATAATGAGCTGAAACCATCTACCCACCGAACAAAGAAAAACAGCAAACAGAATGGAATACAACTATATGTTTGAGAATGTAGTCTTTGCTTCATAGCCAGTCACAGACACTTTAAACTACTAGAATTGACATATTGATTAATTAGCATGATTAAATTCACTGTAAGTACATATCTTACCATAACCAAAACTAACTTCTGACTAACATATGTATGTGTTATGCATAATATCAAACATATGTTGCAATTTAATACAAAACCAACACTTAAACAATATACCTTTCCAAACCCAAATCATTCTGCACACAACTGCTGTGCAGCATTCATCATCTCCCTCTACCAAACTCACACGTCTTCACACCCACAAAGGCCTCCATCAGTCTAACTTCATCTCTGGAAGCAGAACAACAGTCTCGCTTAAAATATGCAGCTGAGTGCTTTATCTAGGAAGGCCTCACAATCAAAAAATGGCATAACAGGTATATGTAGTTAAAGTATATTGGTATATAATCAATTTTTGAAAATTAATATTTCTTATATTTTTGGATCTCGAATTAAAAACCTACACCATATTTAGCCTTCGATGTTCACTTAAATATTTATGTCAGACACATGTGAATACTGCGAAAAATTATATTTTTTTCTAAGTCTAATAGAAAATTAATTAAAATTATTATAATTTCAGGTCTTGAACCCAAGATCCCTCGACAAGCCCAACTAATGAATATTGTTTAAATATATATAACATATACATATAGGCAGGTAAACAAACATCAATTCACATACAAAGTTAGCTGAAAATGATACAAAACTCGGGTTAGTATTCAATCTAAGGATCATTTATCTCACTTTGCGAACTCTACCGTGCTTCCAAAATGTTTCTAATAGCTTACCCGAATTTCCTGGAAGCAAATTTCACACCATTTCATTTTGTGTTACCATTTCCAAATAGACTCGCTGACACAATATCGTTCATGAGATTCACAGATCAAGATTCTCCATCTCGAAATATCAGCACCTTTGTTGTGAATTCACTTCTTGATGTAAGCTTTCTTCTAAAGAGCACATATTAACTTATGGACATACCAGTCCGAGATGTTGCATATACTTACTATCTTAAATGTTAATGTTTCTCATAGGGGTTATATGATATTCATATAAAATTATCCAATACATTCGCTTTTACCATTCAATTTTATTTAAACACACAATCACACACCCTAACACATATCATTACGCAACTCATTTGCTCATACCATACCAACCGCTTGCAAAACTCCATTAAAAACATTTTCATTTGGATACAAAGTTTTTTCATTTCACTACAAACTAGACACACAACATAACACACACACAGTATAACACACACAAAGAACCTGAAATATTCCAATTTGCAAACTCGCTCCACCCAAGACTTGCTCCTATTAAACCAAAATTACCCAAATTGACCTAAAATGACCCAAAAATAACTCCAAAACATGCGCACACACACAAAAACACATTATGAAGTAAATACCGGTACCTAAACATTCATCACTTTCTACCAGTCTTCCATACCAAAAAACACCAAACATTTATAACTTTCGTGAACATAGTAACCTAAAGAAAATATAATATTTAAAAACCATCCCTGCATAAATAAATCATAATAGTTATGATTCAAGCTTTAAAATATGTATGAAAAACCCTTAAAAAAAACTTTTCCATATACATTATACATACAAGAAATAAGCAACATATATCACGCGAAGGCAAATATCCATATTGGGAAGGACATGAGTTTGATTTTCAACCAGATTCACTCAGAGTTCTTTCTTTTTCCCAAATGGTTTCCCAATTCATCCCAAGCGAATGCAGTGTTGTGTACAAACCAAACTCTGTAACAAGTTATAAAAATGCAAACTGAACACTAAACTCCTCACTAAATTTTAACATTCCCAACACACAGTGTCACCTCTCATAGTAAACATTTTGTCCATTCCTAGAAACATTTTACTATAATTACAAGTAAGTACTGTTAAATATATATATATTTACGAACAAACTATCATTCACACATACACACTTGCACTTAGCAAACCATACTAGCAAACATTATCATGCATCCATTCTTAGAACCAAAATATTCTAATTTGTACTGTCCAAAAATTACCTGAACAAGTCCTTCATTCCATTCTATTACATCATATCAACTTTACCTGAACAAGTCCTTCATTCCATTCTATTACATCATATCAACTTTACCTGAACAAGTCCTTCATTCCATTCTATTACATCATATCAACTTTACCAATCACTTTCTACATAACATCCAGAACCACAAAACAACCATATAAGAATTCCAATGAAATACTTGAGGGAATTACTCAGAGAAATCATTTAATCATGTATTAGACAAACACACACACACACATTCAAATTATGCTAACACCCTTACAGTATACCATAGTAAACAATCTTACCTTATTGAAAGCTCATTCCAATAGACCATATCACCAAAACAACATTGCATATGTTGTAACAGGATAAACATTATAACCATCCAGTTGCAATTCCCTACCATCAAAGAAGATTACCAGCAATACTGACATACCATACAGACAAGTTATATTAACCATCGAACCATTCATTATGAATAGCATTACTATCACTAAATATGATCAGTCTAGTCAACCGAATGCTACCCATCACTCATACTATCAAAATATTTCTAGCAAACACTCCTATGGAAAAAATAATAAAACAAAAGCCTTGTGAACTACCGGTATATCATTATCATGCCAACATCATATCATCATGATATATCATTATTTGATCTTATCACCATAATATCATCATCAATAATATCATCATATATCATCATCCCCATCTAGCAAGCCACAGTCGGCCAACTGTGGTTTTATTGCTGGACGACTGCTGGCACTGAATAGTTATGGGTTTACTCTAATGGCCCTGTTATGGCTGACTGCTGGCAGCAGGACACTTGGCTGGCCATTTATGGCACAGTGATGGACTGTTGATGGAAATGAAACTGCGTTGAGAGTAGGTGACCTATTAGTGGCTCATACATGGCTTGCCAACTGTATTCCAGCATTGGCAGCACTTAACTTATCCATTTTTGAGCCATTGAGGTCACTTCACTATAGTTTGTTGTGCACTTAAGATATAGTTGGTCGACTGTGGTTTTACTGATAGCATTGCTGGATTACTGCTGGCCCAGAAATCTTGTAGATCTAAACAACTGGCCCTGCTATTGTCAACTGCTGGCACCAAGACACTTGGCATGCCATTTGTGGCCCACTGATGAAATGTTGATGGAAATGAAACTGATGGCTGAGAGAAGGTGACCTATAAATGACCCATAAATCACACGAACTGTATTGCAGCAATGGTCGGACATAACCTGTACTTATTGCTGGTAAAAGTATAGGTAGCCATCTATAGGCCATTTGATGGCTGTGAAGTGGTACATAGATGGACCATTGCTGGTGCAATTTGGCTTATTATGGGCAGTTTTATGGCTCTCACTTTTTGCAGATAGCTGCTTCAAAATACACATACTTGTATATATAGGCTATATATGTGTGTGTCAAATACAATTATACATTATTTTTAAATATATAGTAATGGAAATATCTATGGCAAAATGGTGTGAATACAGTGACTGGTATTGTATAATTTGACATATGTAATGTTTTCCATGTATGACTGCATGTAGTTAAAAAAAAAAAAAAAAAAAAAATATGTAATCACCTTTAGAAAATTAACATTGAAGGTGTTTAAGTTTCTGTATCTAGCAGCATATCTTAATAAACAAGACTGATGTTTCGATTTCAGATACTTTACTTGCTTCCAAGTCACATGCTCACAAACACACTACCGGAAGTCGCGGTAGCTAGACAACATACAATCACATCTCTACATGGTTGCCAATTCTTCAAAAAATTACATCTACAACACGTCCCCCTTTTTACAGAGTACATAGAAACGCCAACACAACAATTATACCAAAAAACTTAAACAATGTATCACATCTGCACAAGTTCCAACTCTGATACTAAAATTTACAATTTCATAAGTTCAAACAAAACTTTAGACAAGAAGCTACAACATCACAACAACACTAAATCCTCCATCACAGGTATACAAATACAGACAGAACATTTGCCCAAAAGTAAATTGAGTTACCAAGACACATACATCACATTTACAAATTCAAACGTTTAACAGGCTTTACCACCCTTCCACTCCTTGTACTTGATATTGCCGGCACTTCAAACCCCCGAAACTCCATTTCTGATGCCAGACAATTAATAGTCTGCCTCAATGGCACTTCACTAACTTGCTCTTGCTCACCTGTTACATCAAGCAACAGTGGGGTGGACTGAACTGGACAACTGCTAACGTGACATTTTTTAAGGTGATTTACATTGCGATGGGTAGTTTCTCCACTGGCCATTTGGACCCAGTATAAGCGAGTGTTGGTCGACTATGATACCGGGTTCCCAGCTATTACCCCTGTTTGTGCTAGCCACTACCTTTTTACCTTGTATAAATGTCACTTCCTGCCTCTGGGCAGTTTTGTCATATGTGACTTTCATCTGTTGCCCTCTGATCATTAATGCGTGGACAACAATGTCTGGTGGAATGACCCTGGGTTTCAGTGAATTGTATGAAACTGGCAATTTGGTTCTGACTGTCCTATTAAAGAGCAACTGAGCAAGTTACTAATATAGGCTTGGAAAGGGGGTATTTCTGTACTCGCAGAGAAGATTCTGAAAGTCAGGTTGTAGGATCATCTTACTGATTTTGACACCCATTTCAGGCAACCAATTACTGCGGGGATAGTGTGGGCTAATGGTCCTAAGGTTGATTTCATTCTGTGCATAGACTGATGACATTGAAACGAACTAAATGGCATGTTGTCAGCAATCAACACTCAACTCATGGAATACCATGCGTCGCAAACACACTGTGCATGGCATTTACAACTGCTGCTGAAGTTTTACTGGAAATTTCACAGCTCCTTGGAGTACTTGTCAACGAGAATGATAACTTTTTCCAGAGTGCTCAAAGATATCTGCACCAACAGTCTCGTAGGGTAATATCGGTAGTGGATGTGAACACAGAGAGTGCTTGAAGTTAGCAGGATGGAACCTCTCACAAATTGAGCATTGCTGAATAAACTGGACGACGTCAACAGACATAGATCGCCAGTAAAATGATTGGCAACCGTGAGATTTCGTTTTTTTCATGAAATGGCCTTCATGAAGCAGTTTTAGCACATAAGGTCTTAACATCTTTGATACAGTGATCTAATCACCAAAAAATACCATACCTTCTTCAATATATAAATCATCTTTTAATTTGTAGTACGGTTTACAGTCTAGCTGCAATTTCCTGAGAATTGGCTATCCAGACATGTAGAATTTGAACACCTTACTTAGGACAGGATCAAATCTAGTTTCCAACAGAAACTCAAGCAATCGATTTCTGGACATTGGTAGATGTTAACTAACTGAGTGGACTACTTCCATAATTACCTAATCATCTCGTACCTCGTCAGGAAGATATGTTCTGGACAAGTGATCTGCAAAATGCATGTGTTTACCCGGTAAGTAAGTGACATTTGGTCATATTTGAGTAGCTTGAGTCGTAGCCTTTGAAGATGCGCAGATCCAATGTGATGAACTGACTTTTTCATAACGTTTACTAATGGTCAGTGGACTAGTACTTTCTTTCTGTAGACATAATAGTGACATTTAGAGGCAGCTATAGTTTTATTTTACCTCTGTCAAAGATCTAGAGGCAATATGCAGAGGCTGAAGACCTTTAGGTCCCTCTTGAAACAGGGTTACCCACAGACCACTTTGTGAATTGTATGAAACATCACACTGAATAACCAGTGTCGCCTTAGGATCAAATGTTTATAAAACTGGTGCACTTGAAACCAGATTCTTTAGTTTGGAGAAAGCATAGTCATGACTAGGCAACCATTCCCACTCCACATCAGATTTCAGGAGCTCATAGAGTGGAGAGCAAATACTCGACATGTGTTGAACATATGAACATACGAAGTTGAATATACCTAGAGTTCTTTGGAGTTCTTTCTGAGTGCTAGGAGATAAACTGATCAGGGCTTTGATTCTGTCAGGATCTGGGGACATACCTTCTGCAGAGAATACATGGCCTACATACTTCACCTGAGGGACTTTGTATTGAAGTTTGTCGGGGTTAAATGTGATACTTGCACTTTCTGCACAGTCTACCACTAATTCAACACATCTGCCATGTTCAGCTTCAGTTTTCCCTGTGCAAATTATATTATAAAAATACAACACCAGAAATACTCGCGAAATTCTCCTCAATTAATTTTTGGAAATTTTCAGGATCTTAAGCTATCCCATATGACATGCGCATATACCTGTAATGCCCAAACAGCATTGAAAAGCAGCACTTGTGTAATGATTCCTCATCTAGTGGAACTTAGTGAAAGCATTCTTTAAGGTCAAAGACAGAGTAGTAATCTTTACCTGTTAGCTATTCTGACATTTCCTCCAAGGTTGGGATCTCGTGATAGTCACAAACAATCACCTGGTTAAGATCCGTTGGACCTAGACAGAGTTTTAATTTACCAGTATCTTTCTCAATAATAACCAAGTTACACACCCAATCACGAGCCTCAACTTTGTTAACCTTACGTATTACATCCTTCTTTTGAAGCCTATTCAACTCCTCCTTCAGTGTTGGTTTAATGGCCCTTGGTACTCTCCTTGGAGGTTTACAAACAGGGTTACATACATCCCTGCTATTTATTTGACAAATCTGGGAAAACAACCACTGCCTGTAAACACTTTGCTGTGTTTTCTAATAAATTGATCTTTACGCTCCTCCTTGGCAGAGTGAACCCTCCTGACAAGATTTAAATCAACACATGTTTGTAACCCCCAACAAGGGTGAGCTATCAGAATTAATCATCACAAATGGAATATAGCGCTCCAGACCCGTAACACAACAGAATAGATCAACAACTCCGAAAGTTGAAAGAACGGTACCACCCCAGAATTCAATTTTAAGGGATGTGGGCCTGACCTTGAACTGTTTATCATCTCGTCTAAAAATTTTCAGTTGCAGGATATTAATTTCAGACCCTGGCTCTAACTTTATATCAACTGCTTTGCCTTCAATGAGTACACATTCTCTTCACTCAGTTAGGCTTAGTTTTAGTCATTGGGGAAATTAGAACTTACTAAAACAGTGTCACAATACAGTGACTCAGCCAAAGAGTGTTCAGCCTTAACCTCTTTAACTTTTCCGCACCCTACAAGCAACAGCAAAGTGATTCAGTGAGCCACATTTGGCACACTTTCTGCCATAGGCTGGTCACTGCCTGGCTTTATGCTTGGTGTGGCGCCTGGAGCAACTGTACTCATAAGTTTTGTTGTCAGAGAGACTACTGCTAGGTCTCGGTCTGGAAGAATTCTTGTTTGTGGTCACCAATTCAACACTCACTTTACCACAGTCTTGAACAGAGGTCTTCGCTTGTATCTCCCTTGCCTGCTGCTGGCTCTGCTCCACAAGTCGACAGTGTGCGGACAGTTTTGCGAGTGTAGCATTTTCCATTCTCAGCAAAGACTCACGAACAGATGTGTCCTGGATACCTTGAATGATGCGATCCACTAAAATGTTCTCTTCTTGGGAAATGGGACGATCGTAGCCACATGTTATAACCAGATGCCGACAATCCATAAGGAAGTGGTCAACTGCTCGCCCTCTTGTTGAACAAGCTGGTTGAAAGGAATTGTTCATAGAGGGGATTTGTCTTCGGTGCCACAAACATTCTGTACGCCTCTTCGACTTTAGCATACACTAGTCAATCTTCTGTTGTGATGACGAATGTCTCAAACAGTGCTCATCCTTGGTAACCAAGCATGATCTTGAGAAGAGCAATTTTAACCTTTTCGAGGATCTCATCCTGACCTGTAGCAATTAAAAAGTTTTCAAAATTACCTTCAAATATGCCCCAATCTTACCGGTCCATCGAAATTTCCAGGTTTACACTATCTGGAAGCTTGAGAAATTAAGACTAGCCATCATAATTCCAGTGTGCCGTATCAAGGACCACAAGACAAGAATATTCAGTTAAACACATACATCAGCATAACATATATTTTAATTGTTTTTTTTTCCATCTTGCATTGTTCATACACTATCATAATATCCATAAACACATAGCACTTCCAAAAACTCAAAATGCTTAACAACTGCATTTGCAAAGTATAAACGATTCAATCATTTAGTGATATCAAGACTAGAATTCATCTTATGACCATTTTCAGGTACTTCATTTCATTAACATTTAATCAGCGTAAACATTAAAAATACACTATATACGTTCACTATTTTTGGATACAATAAAATTAATTAAATGGTTACACTTTTATATAAATTCTTGGATACTGAACCTTGTCAAAATTTTACAGTACATTACCGTCTTAAGGTGAATCACATTCATAAAGAGATTATGAAAAACTAGGCTATCAGTTGCCTTATTATGTAATATTTCATTATAATTCATAGACAAAAGTGTAAATACTAAACAAATTTTTTCAAAAACAAACCCTAGGCATCAGCAATAACATTACGCACTCTGAATAAATCATAGTTTAGGCCACACCTTACAATGCATGACTCTACAATTACCCAACTAATAAAATATACAATATAAAAGGAAGCACTCCAGCACATTAAAACTCACATTCAACTTTATGCACACCACCATGTGCATCACCAGCGCTAATATACCATTTAATAAATAATCATATGAAAGTGTGCGAGTATATTTTGAAAGGTGCGCACACTAAGAATTCCAATGACATTTAGCATTTTAAAGATCTCACACAAGTGCTTAGAAGCTGCTGATCACACGTGGTATTGATTTATTTTCAACCCAAATGGGAACGAGGACGCCGCGTCAAATGTACCAAGCCAACTGCGTAGTGGCAGCACCAGATAGTATACTGTCGGTTTCAAAATTAAACTAGAGCGCGCGGTTTCCGACTGACGGAATTTAATTACTGAACTCTCTATCATTACTTTAATATATATTACGTCCAAAAGGTGTTAACAACGCACGACTCCAAATAGTCACGCTGGAATCTCCAGGTTCGTGGAGCTGGGCGACATCTAGTGCCTTTCATAGCAAGCTCTGACCAAAACTGTAGTTTCTCCGGTAATAAATGTTACACAAAACAAGCGTATAAATTACGTTAAACAAATAAATAGCAAGGCATAACACTTAAACACACCAGCCGCAAACTAAACACGTGTCCACGAACTAGCTAGTAAAATTGCCGAGCATTTCCTCGGACATTTACTGAAAGCCCACAAAATTGACAACTCAAGCAAGCTTGAAGAAAGTACTCACTGATTACGTTTATGATGCTCAAGCCACACAAGGCACATCCTGAACCCGGGCGTCAATTGAACAGGCATCACCATGCTAAAAACAGGAACTCAAAAAATATATATAGCTCGGCTGAGGGCTCGAAAACTCACAATTCACCACACTGGCGGATTAATCGCCACAATTCGCCGTCAACAGCAGCTGACAACCCCGCGCCATCGTTCCCCAGGTTGATAATGAAGAGTAGACTGGTTGGTGAAGGCGCCATGGTAGAAGTAACCAAAATGGTCAGCTTACACACACACTTTCTCTCTCTCTCTCTCTCTCTCTCCTCTCTCTCTCTCTCTCTCTCTCTCTCTCTCGCATCGTCGTGCAACTTGTAATGAAGTAAACACATCTGTCGGAGTAGGAAGGCGTAAGCAGTAAGAAGGAAGGGAGAGGAAGTGCACGGGCTTAAGTAGACAACCTAAGGCGGAGAAAGGAGGGGGAGGTCGGGAGTAGTGAGCATAGGGAGAACTCGGGTGAGAGAAGTTGGCCAAGGAGCGCGCATGTAGTCACATAGTCAAATTAAAAGTCCGGCGACGAGCGCTAGTGTCCTGGGTGACTGGCGTTAGCGTCGCACCGGGAACAAGTTATTAGATAAGCAGGTTAATTATATATTCCATCCCACCAAAAAAGGATCTTCGCCTGCGCCCTCACCAACTACACATGTACATGTGGTTGCCGATCACGTGCTTTAAGGTTAACTTGCTGCCGATCCCAGTACCTTAACGAGAGAGTTGTAAGAAGGCTTCTATGGTGATTCCACTCGACTGCGCCATGTTTTAGTTTCTGTATCTAGCAGGATATCTTAATAAACAAGACTGATGTTTCGATTTCAGATATTTTACTTGCTTGCAAGTGACATGCTCACAAACACACTACCGGAAGCCGCGGTAGCTAGACAACATACAATCATGTCTCTACATGGTTGCCAATTCTTCAAACATAATATCAACAACAGAAGGTCTTTTGTTGTTTCACATCACTAAAATATTAATAACTTGTGAGTACTTTTCAAAACAGATGAATAGTATACAGGTTACACACATACTGCGAAAGATTACATTAAAAGCAAGTTTTTGGGTTAATATCGCAATTCATGTAGGGAGATTTCTCTCAACAACAGAATTATTTTTATCAGCATCTTTTTAAAAACTGATTTATTCGCATGTGAAATTTTAAGGCTATGGAATAGCTGGTGTAATTTATATTATATTAGTGTTTGTTAATCATTCAAGTCCGAATATATTCTAAATTAATTCATCTAAACAAGAGTATACAGTGGAGTAATGACTATCATACTGGGCTGTCTGCTAGGGTCGTAGATACGTTCCTCTCCTGCTATGGTAAGCATAACATTTTCATGTATAATGTGTTTAATAGTGAGGTAAAGGTAATTAAAATCAAAGAAAAGTTGATATTGATGATCAAATAATTATTTTTTAAGAGATGCAGTTAGACTTGATGAAAGCATGGCTAGTCATCAGTAGGCCATCTGATGGCTGTGGAATGGTACATCGATGGGCCATTCCATCTGATGACTGTGGAATGGTACATCGATGGGCCATTGCTGTTGTAAGAATACGGGCCATGCTTGGGCCATTTGTGTTCACCGCACCTCGGCTAGTTATAGTCAGAGAATGGCTAAGTTAGTGGCGCCACTTCAGGGCCAGCAATGGTGCCGGGTGCATGCCAGCTGTTGGCCAACTGTTTGCTGGCCTGGCATCTGACTGTAAACCATCAATGGCCCATATGTTGTTTGCTACATGGGTCATCGTCATAAATATCACCATCATATATCATCACCATCATTATCATCATATCATTAGAATCATCATCATATCACACAAAACTCTTGCTCCTAGTAAATCGTAGAAGTTCGGAAGTCAGTAACACTTTCGAATTTTTGCTCCGTACTCACCATAAAATGTGACTAAAATCAGTATAATAATACACTGGTGTAATTTTTTCCATCTTATGGTAAGATAAATTCTATATTTGATGATAAAATGAATGAAACCAATACTCTTTCATACACTTTTTCTTTATTTCACACAATTGACAAAAATATATATATTATTATTTACATGCACTCGAACATAATCTCAATTCAACAAAAGTATTAATGCTTTATTCTAATTTTATATTACAAAACTTTTTGTGAGCAGTAAAAGTATGCTTTTTTTTTTCTTATACGACATTGCAGTTAACACATTTATAGGTCTTGTACGAAATGGCGAACATACAGTTACTAACTTCGTGCTGTCTGGTGATAGACATATTCGCGAATGTCTTGCTGCAATATTTGCACTCGCTTTTCGATGAATGACAAACAGTGTCTTTACACTTCTTCTTGTGCCTATACAGGCTATCACTGTGGGTAAACACAATATTGCACTTCTCACAGTGGAGCATCTTGTATGCTGGATCGAACAATCAATAACTATGTTCATGTCGCAGTGCAATACAAATTTGGCTAAAAGTATTTTCACAATAACAAAATTGGTACCATAATTATTCTAATGGCTCTTTCAGAAACCCTTGCTGTCGACGATGCTGGCGGTTTACAGATGGCAAGTCTCTGACCATCTTGATATTATAGCAAAGTATGCAATCACAGTAGTAACATTGATACCGTATTGCTTGTCGAGACTCTTTAGAGACATTTGCTGTTGAAGATGCTTCCAGTGTTACGAATGATAAGGCGATCTGAAGCAGTTTTTTTTTTTCACAATGCTTGCTTATATACTGTTTTCACAACAGATTAATCGATACACATGCTACTTTTATAAGTCCAAAAATGATTTAGTTAAGTCTCGAGTCACTCGAACTCAGTCAGAGAAAGAGAACTCTTATTCAAACAACAGACAAACTGCAAAAAATAAAACACTTTTGCTCTGCAGTTGAACCATTTTGCTCTGCAATTAACCAATTTTACTCTGAAAATAACCCATTAGTGTATCATATTGCTTATATATTGTTAACACTACACAACAAACAATTTATGTTGAACATCGCAACCATCTCAATTTACCTTAAAAATTTTTGACAGCTGTGGGATTCGAACCCACGCTCCCATACAGAGCACTTGAGCGTAAATCGGGCATCTTAGATCGCTCGATCAATCTGTCAAGTTCAGAAACAATTTTCATAATATAAAATGTTTTATGAATTTGATGACTAAAGTGTCAATAGTTCGGATAGTATGAGTAACTATGCTTATAAAAGGTTTAACACATATTTGAACCTATCATTCTTATCTACATCTGGGATGATGTGTATTTAATGAATTTGATGACTATAGCTTTGGTAGATGGGAAATTATGAGTAAGTATGCTTATAAAAGAGGTTAGATATAATTATAAAAATGACTTATAAAAGGGCATAATTTGTGTTTAACCCTCCTGTCTTTGTTGTTGGGGTTGATGTGTATGTTATAAATATGATGACTATAGCTTCAATAGTTAGAGAATTATGACTAACTATGCTAATTCGCAGGGGTTTTATACAGACATACTTCACATAAAACATGCCCTGTGGTAAGGTAAGCACTGCATTGAATTCGATTCTCGGACTGGTTACATAATTATATTAAAAATAAGAAAAAGATTGCTCCTATGCCTACTAAATTCAATATGCAATGGCTATAGTCACATATTCATATTTTCTGATGACATATTCTTATCTGTCTTTAAAAAATACGAATATTTAGACACGTCACTCGATACACTTGTTTGTAAAAGTTAAATAAATACATTTTTAATTTAAACACACAACTTTTATTTTATTAAATTGTGCTATGAATATTTGGCTGTTGATATATCCCATAATCGAATTCTTCTTGAAAATATGAATTCGCAGATATGTCGCTCGATGCATTTATGTCTGAAAATTTGTAGTGTTACATAAATAGTATAATTAAATAATTTACTTTTTATATATAATGATGCTTTAACTAATCGATGGTTGAGACATCATAATCTAACTATCCGTGAAAATGCAAATTCGTATACATGTCTCTCGATACATTTATGTCTGGTAATTTTATGTGATAAATAAAAAAATATTAATTAAATATATGACTTTATTTTATAAAATAATGCTCTAACTAATCGATAATTATGACATCATAATATAATTATACTTGAAAATATGAGTTCATATACAGGGGATTATTTATATATACATCATTAAAACCCCATTGGTATCTGTATATTCGTAGTTCAGTTAGCTGGAGTGTTGTTTTGTTGACCCGAAGTTCGGCAGTTAGATCCCACCTTAGTTCATGGCTTTTAATACTGTATCAAACCGTAAGACTCCTGCATATATCATGTATAAATAACATCGCCTTAGCCTCCTCCGAGACCAGCACGCCTAGCAACATATGATGACATCAAGCGAGACTAGCACCGCCTAGCAGTCAAGTCTAGAACTAAGCTGGCAGTGGAACGAATGTTACTAATCAAACAAATGTGAGTAATCGATTAATCGAACGACGGCAGTGCTCTTGAAGACCAACGTTAGGACCAATCACAGTAAATCTCATATAAGATGGTGTGTGGAAGGGAGGGAAGGCCGAGGGGAGGGATGGAGGGTATCTGCACTTTGTATCGTCCAATGAAAAGGGTGCCTGTAGTTAGTATCCTTCTGTTCGAAACCCCTTCCCAAGTTAGTCTTATGGCACTACGCCTGTCATGGTTGAAATTGAGCTCAAACGCCTATGCTTCTACTTCTCTCGGCTAAGTTGTTTGCAGACCAATCACGAATATTATGCCTCATATATCACAAACATCATTGGTCCAGTGAAATGGGGTAGTAGCTTTATACATGCGTGACACCCAATAAGGAAATAAAACTGTCAGACACGTGTACAGTACGTTGAATCCTAGCCAACAGTCAACTTTTCCCGTGGTAAACCATAATTTCTATTCATGGTATATTATCCGTCCATGGTTACTTTAAATCTTTACAAAGTCCTGCTAATGTTCTAGTTTCAGGATATTCCTCCACCCCACGCAAACAAAGCGTGACAGAGTCTAGAAAATTGTACCGCATGGACAACACACCACATTCGCGTGCACTCAGTGAAATAATATTTTGTAAAAGAACTATTTCTTACCATGCGTTACCAATACATCTATCATGTTCCTGCTTTTATTCATATGAATTATAAATGAAATACTGCCAGTTGCAGAAAAAATTTAAGTAAAATGTGAATTTACCCAAGAATAAAACACTTTAATGTTAACAGAAATATAAAGCGCTTTAGATTTATGACATATTTAGGAAATCACTCAAATGATTTTTCAGAGGTTTGATTCAAAAAGTGTGAAGAAACCTCGAATAGACTATAAGCGGCTTTGGAGACCGCGGTGGCAGAGCGGTTAGACCACTAGCCTACCACCAAGGCGAACCGGGTTCAATCCCCTGCCGCGTTACTCCCGGATTAGTAGAAATCGTGCCGGACGATGCCACTGTCCGGCGGGTTTTCTCGGGGATCTCCCGTTTCCACCGTCCTTGCATTTCGGCGCTGCTTCATTCTCACTTCATTTCGCCCTCGCAGGCTCTCAAGACTTAGTTGTAAATCGCGTCTCTCAACTACAAGCGGCTTTCTCACATCTGTATTCTTAGCTACTGTGTGGTGTCAATACTGCCGCGCCTCTGGTGGTGGACTTCAAACAGCTGGAGTAGCTTAGCTATTAGGGGAGGTTGCACCAACATCTTTCCCGATCCAAGATCGAATGATCCTAGTTCCGAATGAGGTTCCAGTTTAGTCTTGGTTCCAATGTAAAAGTGTTGCACCAACGAAATATCACGATTCTGGTTCTCCGATTCGTCGATCTTGATTCCAAAGAGAGAGATCGAGATTAAATATGAGACAAATTTTGCTCTATGTTCGTAATATATGACGTCATGGAAGTAGGCGTATTTTTCACTATAGATAGAACTAGATGTGCGATGTTTAATCTATTTTAAGTAAATTATTGATGTATGAATTTTACAGAATAATATTCAAGTGCGTATAATGTTTTAATTTGCCAAGAAAACAATCGAACGTAGTTCTATCTGTTGGCGTATTATCAAACTACATTTGTCGACGATGGCTGCTGATCTCGGATCGAGATTTCAAACCGCCAATTCCCTCGGTTCGAAATGAACTTCATCTCGATCCTCAGGCCAGCTTGAACTCGAATGGTGGAACAGTTTTCTGTTTCGATCTCAGATGTGATCTCGGATCGAGTTTCGAACCTCGATGGTTGGTGCAACCGGGCATTAGAGAGCAGTGACAACCGGC
This sequence comes from Dryococelus australis, assembly GCA_029891345.1. Taxonomy (NCBI): domain Eukaryota; kingdom Metazoa; phylum Arthropoda; class Insecta; order Phasmatodea; family Phasmatidae; genus Dryococelus; species Dryococelus australis. Next base: position 19,886,572 of record CM057005.1, read on the forward strand.
CCTGGCCTTCCTATTCCGCCGCGCCGCCTGCTGGCCGACCTTGACAACACCCCCCCCCCCCCCCAGGCCTGGTTGGGGCCCTCCAAGGAACGCACCGAAAACTGCCAAAGCAGTCGGTCACCGAACCACGTGTCTGCCGTCCGCCCGCGCATAGCAGTGCACCGCAGCCCGCCAAGCGCCTGTTCCAGGTACGTGGTGTACTCTCTCGTCTACGTGTCTTCTCCTCCTCTACAGTGTTGCTAGATAGGGGAAATCAAAAACTGCTACAACACGCCTTAAAATTCTGATATTTCCCATAAAACTCTGGTACTCTTATACCAAAGGACGACCCCCCCAAGTTCCCGCCGGGAAATAGTTATTGCAACTGCATTACAGTATTTAAGTACCAAATGAAATTTGCGTACTTTTAAAAGAACTAGTTATTTTATAATATACCAATTAGATTATTTAAATGTGTGTGTATGTATACACACACACACACACACACACACACACACACACACACACACACACACACACACAATATATATATATATATATACACACACACACACACACATTACATGCCAGTATTCATTTTGCAAAATGGAATTCTTATTTCACTTTAAATACATTTAGTCAAGAAACGAAAAAAATACGAAACTAATTTTAAATTATTTTTATCGCCATATAATTTTATTTAACACTCTGCGTTGTTACAAACTACAAGTACAAAATAACATAAAATAGTCTTACGCAGTTGTGCTTTACAATTATGTTTATTTTAATTTACAAAATAATTTAAATTATTAGATACTTTTGCTCCATCAGTAAATTTTAGCAATTTTTTGTGACCAACAAAAATCTGGTTTATAAGCGTACCAGAATGAGGAAAACCTGGTACCTGGTACTGAGACAGAAAATCTGGTACAAATACCATAATTCTGGCACGTCTAGCAACACTGCTCCCCTAGACCGAAATACCAGCCAGTCTCTCCCCGCGCAATGTTTTACAACGGGACAGCTTGTCATCTGCGAGCTTTCCACGGCCAGTCCTACTTGCTAAAAGCTATTCACGATAAAGTGAGCACTTTTGAAATGTACCTTAGAAAAAAGTCACTGCCCCTGAAAGCATTAATTTTAATGGGCGCACTGAGTGGCATTTGCCCGGTAAAGTTGGTAATGATGGATGGAAAACAATTCCATAGCTTAACGTCGAATAAAAAGTGCTAGGTGACTATTTGTGATAACTTAAATTATTTATTTCACTTTCTGTTTTTTTAATGCATCGAAGTGTGAAAATAAGCCGATTCGTGTAATATTTACTTTCCTAAAAATTCCACCGTTTCACTTGACCGACGCATTAATTAAGTGATGAGGTCCATGGCAATGATATTTTTACATAAGGCGGAAAATACATAACATGTATACAAATAGATCTTAAGCAGGGCTTTCAAAAGAGCTCATTTGACCGTGAACAACCTATACCTCACACACGCCTACAGCTATTTTACGCGTTTCAGACCGATAAGTGCTGGAGCGATAAAGGCCACACTGACCGGCGCATCAAGAGCCACATCGCCGCTAAGCGCAAGTCTCTGAACTGCCGTGGAGTGTTCTCGTTGTTGTTGTGGAATGGCGCAGCGCCGGGATGCATGGGCGGGGGAAACGGGAGTTATCCGAGAAAAATTCGCCGACCAGCGCCATCGGCCGGCAGGATTGCGAATTGCGAAAATCCGGGACTGACCCGGCTGGGGATTGAGCCCGGTTCGCGTTGGTGGGAGGCGAGCAAACCTAGCCGCTCAGCCACCGCGGCCCCCCAGTGTTATCGTCGCACTGCGTGTAAAGACTGTTCACGATAAAGTGAGCATTCTTGAAATCAACTTCAGAAAAAAGTCTCTGCTCCTACCTGCATGTATTTTGACGAGCGCACTGAGTGACATGCGCCCAGTAAAGTTGGTAACGACGGAGGGAAAGTAGTTCCATATTTCAACGTCGAATAAAAAGTGTTAGGTAGCTATTTGTGATAACATATAGTTATTACTTTCGCTTTCAGTTTTTTGTGCATCAAAGTGTAAAAACGGGCATACTTGTGAAACATTTACTTATTTAATAGTTTCATAGTTTCACTTGACCGACGAATGAATAAAGTAATGAGGATCACGGTAATGTTAATTTTACGTATGGCGGAAGAATACATAATATGCGTATAAGTAGATCTTAAACAGGGCTTCCAAAAGTGCTCATTTTACCGTGAACAACCTATACCCATGGGACTTTCAGCGGTGACCATATCATCTTTTTGGTGGAAAGTCTGTAGGAAGGTACAGTGCAGAGCCCTTGAGTAGTTCTGCATGGACCTGGCACGTATGTTCTGAGATCTGAAAAAGCAGTTTCAGCCATTTTGGAGTACTCTGAAATGGTGCTTCTAGTGTATGTGACGTCTACTCAACAACCTTCGTCAGTGATGATGTGTGCTCTTTTCGCAGAACAGCACATTAGACACGCGTTTAATAGTTTCGTTGGAAAACGCATAGGCGCTATTTGAAACCTCAGTTGGCACGCCTGCAAACGAGGGCTGATCGGCCCCCAACTGCCGTTTTACGCGTGCTTATTTGAATTTATTCACGTTGATATTCGGAAGTACTGACTAGACGCAGGACCCTTCTATCCTGTAATGATGCAAAAATGAATCACACCCGCCCTTTCTCCTTTTCCAAGGCAGACCAACATTGTTATATAGTGTCTCGCCCACAGGGTGTTATAACCTTGCACACCAGGGGGCCGATTAAACACACATTTCTGTGGGTGCAATGCAAAGTTTGCACCTGCGTTGCACCTAAATTAAATTAAATATGAAAAAAAAAAAAACAGAGGTGCAAATAGTTGCGTACCGACGCAAAATGCAGACAAATCTGCGTCCAAGCAAATACCTCGGCGCAAGTCCAATTGCTTTCGCTGTGCATGCGCAGTCGACACGTGTAGTTAACGAGTATCATGGCTATCATTTTGCAATAGTCAAAAAATACGTTTGGGTTCATTTTTGTCGGCGGAAGATTGTGTAAGTTACTAAATTAGGGTGATTTCAACAAGAAATTGAAGTGAGTAGTATGGAGAAAGCGTATTTTCTGAGGGTATTATTGGCTTAACTTTTTACATACTTTTATTCATCAAAACAGTCCAAAAATACATTTTTATTGAAGTGCTTAAAATTTTTTGCTTCATATTTTGGAGGGGGATTTGTTATGGAACACAAAAAAGTCTTGTTTTTGTTTTTGTTCGACATTTATATATCGAACTATTTTCCCTCCCATCGTTTCCAGCTTTGCTGGGCGTGTGTCACTCAGTGCGCAAGTTAAAATATGTGCAGGCAGGGGCAGTGACTTTTTTCTAAGGTTAATTTCCAAAGTGCTCACTTTATCGTGAACGGCCTTTATGTATTTGTTATTGTCTTGTTACTCTTAAATATGTTTCTGGTTCCATCTCTAATGAAACTGGTGTCATCGATATGAAACTGGTGTCATCGATATTAAACTGGTGTCATCGATACGAAAAGGCCTACCTACCGTCTAAGATTCTAAGAACTTGGTTAAAAATGACTTGTACCCAATTAAAGGAAAGTAGGCTCATTTGTAATATCAGAACCACGTTCGGCCAGCTAATGCCCGGTTGCACCAACATCTGCTCCGATCCGAGATCGAATGGTCCTAGTTCCGAACCAGGATACAGTGTGATCTTGGTTCCATTGTGATGGTGCTGCACCAACAAATTTCATTATTCTGGACCTCCAAGAAGTAGATGTGCAATGTAATATCTGTTTTAAGTGAATTATTGTTGTACTTAATAATATTCAAGTGCGTATAGTATTGTTTTAATTTTCCAAGAAAACAATCGAACATAGTTCTATCTGTTGGCGTATTTTCAATCTACATTTGTTGACGATAGCTGCTGATCTCGGATCAAGATTTCGAATCGCCAATTCCGGGATTTCAAAATGTTCTTCATCTCGATCTCCAGTCCAGATCTGAACTCGAATGGTGCAACGGTTTTCTGTGTCGATCATGGATTCGATCTCTGATCGAGTTTCGAACCACGATGACGCAACCGGACATAATTTGTACTGTATACTGTATTTGAAGTACGGGAGAGGACGCTCGTCAGGCGCGACAGTCAACAGCACAATGAAAAATCTGTGTGCTGTGGATTCGAGGTTTGAACACTGTGTTTTTTTAGTGTTAGCACGATGCCATTTGATTGACTTTAAATGAAAATTGAACATATTGAATTTAAGATAAATATTTGTTTAGTAATTGTACAGTTTGGTACTAGACGATCTGTAACCAAGCATTAACTTCACTATTTTACCATAAGATTTAGAAAGTTCGATGACGATAGGCTACATGCGCAGAAAACATAAGATCATTCAACTCCGCCGTATGTCTATTCATTGGAAAAACTCTCTTTTCCATATGACCTAATTTCTAAGCCAACTTATTACATTTCCAATTTTGCATACAGGCTTGAACTTCTTCAATTCTTTAAGTGACGCAAGAACATTTTAACAACGATAATCCTAAAAGGTTTCATTCAGCAATCATCTGCAGTGATGCAGTAATAAATATTTGGAGACTGGTTATATATATATAATATATATATATATATATATATATATATATATATATATATATATATATATATATATATATATATATAACCTTTGTGCTGGATGCAAATAATTTAAGAACACGGATGTCACCCAGCTTGACTGCAGTCTGTGCTACGACGACTAGTACTCGGTCCGCTAGGACGTCAACTCGAATAGGCGAGAAAAAGCTTTCGCGAAAATGCAGACTTAATAAAAAGATTAGTCGATTTATTGCTAGCTTTAATTAGGAACTTGGCGGGAAAATTTTGTCAAACCGGTTTGTTCGCCACACGTAGCCCTGAATCTGACAGTAATTATTCTTGTGATAAAAAAAAAAAAAAAAAATAGAAGAATTTGTGCTGAATCTTATGGGCAGTCTCGCCTACGTAAATGTTGTGTCTGGCCCAAGCTGCAAGAGTTGTGTCTGGCCCACGCTGCAAGAGTTGTGTCTGGCCCACGCTGCAAGAGTTGTGTCTGGCCCACGCTGCAAGAGTTGTGTCTCGCCCACGCTGCGAGAGGTACCGAAAAAAAACCAGCTTACGGTTCAGACTGTATCAGAGAAGTGTTCTGGTTAAAAACCTGTTCGAATAATCAGCCCGTTTTAAGAAGGTGAAATGATTTTGTTTGTGTCAGCATCAGGGTGTGTTCACAGGATAGAGAACAACAGGTTTATTTCTCAGGCCCTCTCCACGCATACCCGCATTATAGCGAAATCTTTTGATACCCATTAAGGTAATTATAAATTGTTTCCTAGCTGTTACACATTTTAAAAAAAATTACGCTTTCTTACAGATTTACAAAAAAAAAAAAAATTTACCTCTTAATTTTTACTATGTTGCCTGGCAATATTGTTGTTGTTGTTGACAATAGCGTAATGCCAGGATAAGTTTGAATTTCTGAAATGCGTTGCAGTTCGTGCCAGAAGATCGTCATCTTCTCATCCCATCCATGATTCATTTTATTCCACTGTTGAAGGTGGTCCACAAGTGCTCAGATTTCCTAAAGATATTGAACGGTACGTGTGATTATAATAATATTTGTACTGCAGTTTTAAGAAGTTCAAGATATATCCGCCAGGAGCGCTGTAGGTACTCAGTAGCGCCAACTTCGTAGTTCGAAGTAATGCTGTAGTTATGCCGACTAAGTTGGTATGTATGGAGAGGGCCAAAAAACTTAACGACCGCTCAATAACATTGCTGCCACTCGATATACATCTTATTTATTCATTTTGTTTTGGAACAAGGTTGCCAAACGTGCTTGTGATTTTGTGTAAAAAAATAAAAAAATGTATTTCGGTGCTCGATTTGTGACTTATATTTGCAACCCATGGAAATAATTCCTTTTTCATTAATATTTTTTCAACACTTCCGTTTCTGCATTATATATTTCTCTGTCAGCAAAATATTCCTCCAGCTGACTAAATGTTACTAGGCATCTCATCGTGGTGATAATAGCAATAGAGTTTAAGCTGAGAAGTTCCGGTATAAAATATGAATTATCAAACATGTTTGTAAAACATGCCGTTTACAATAATTATTTTACGAGTTCATTGTGAAAAAAAAAATTATTCTCGCTTTACCTACGGCTAAAAATACTCGCTAATCTCTTTAGTTGCGCCAACTAGATATCTTCGCTTCACCTCCTTTTTTTAACGCCCCATGTTGAGAATTTCAAACAAACAATATTGTGTTCCATATACTTCTACCACACATTACAAGAGCGTTGTACAAAGTTAACAGACGCTGCTAGGAAATCTTAATGCACTTTACGGGAACCTAGCTCATTAATGAGTTCTCCAACTGAGGTATTAAATATGTCATACATAGTCTGTGTGTTTGTATTTCGTAATATGAATTAAAGTATAACAAAAAAAATTGTAGGCAGTAGATAGTGGCATTTACGTAGCTTTTAAAAAGAAAGTATGTCAAATGCGAAGAGTTTTATAACTGGCTGATCACTTTAGCCTACTTTCCGTGGAAAGAAAGTCTAATGGAATCATGCGAATGTCTGTCCAGTACGCATGACCCCTCCCCTAATAACTTTTAAACTCGTAAACCAAATTTCACTAAACTCTGTTCACATACAGTTCTTAGTTAGGATACCCAACTTTTATAGTTGTCTAGCACGCGGTATGCCTATTTTAAACATTGTAACCATTTTAATATTTAGGGTGCCATTTAATATCTCATATTTCATATTTTGTATAGGTATTGACAATTCATTACAATAATAGTTAGTTTACGGAGACATATTTTAATTGGCACGCCATTAAAAAATATCTCGGAAACCACCAAGTAAAGTATGTTTTCTCCCAATTTGTCAGGTATAATACTCGCTGTGGTAGGCCACGTTACCATGTCCAACTTAAATGGATAAGACAGATATTTCCAATATGGTGGTCATATAAATACTTTAGGTAGATTTGTTATATACGAATATCATACCATTCATCCAATTTCGACTAAATTTGTTATGCTAAAAGTATTAACAGTAGTGAGAGAGTGCTAGTATTAGCACTTATCGTGTAAGAGTGGCCTAAGAGCTTTTTGGTGCCCAAATTGTTAATTGTTTAATCGAACATGTGTAATCGCATTTGGATTAATTACCTTGATTAATCACAGGTAAAGAGTAAAATATTGTTAAAAGGATTCAATCTTGTTATAAAAGGGTTAAATATTGGTAAAAACGGTTAAATTTATTGAATGAGTTAGATCTATCACAAGGGTTAAATGTATTTAAAGGGTTAATTGAGGTTATTTTTTTGTCTGCAAATTGTTAAGTGAGGGAAGGGTTAAGTGTTGAAAGGGTAGATGTTGCTCTTCGGAGTTTGGCGGACGACTGAGCTCCGAGGGGTGGGAGCAGCAGCATATATGGGTTTACCCCTCCTTTTCCTTACGAGGTCTGCTGAGATTGGTCTGTTGGGTCTTTGAGCAAGAAAGGCACAAGAGCAATTTTATATGTTGACTATCTGGTGTCTGGCGAGGGAATGAGCTGTGTTGGTGGTTGATAGGAGGGGGGAGAGCGGCATAGTGGAGTTCCTGCTTGATCGCTGTCTGCCAGAAGACTGAGCTATGATGCTGGGTTGGGAACAGCATATGTGTTGCCTGATCGGAGGTCACCGAGTGACTGAGCTTGGAATTATAGAAATTTAGTGATCCAGTGTTTGAAAGATAACGAATTTTGAGCGACACAAATATAGCATTCGAATAATTACCAATTAAACAGGCACCGAGACAATTAGACAAATCAATCAGAAGCACCGAAACATTAAATATATTCCGAGTCACTAAGCATGTCCGAGTCATTAATCATTAATTAAACAAACACTAAGTGCAAAGTACCTACACCCAAATGCACGGTTTCACTGTCCGCTCGCAAGTGAACTGAGATTGTATTTTTCATTGATATTAAAATCCAACCAGCTAATCCACAGGGTATGCGCCAAACAGCCCGGGATCCAAGTGCCTCATCGCCCGCCCGTCGCCAACCAACCTGGGTTAGCCTGGCTGTAACGGTTACAAATTAAGTACCGAGCAATGAGTAAACACCGCTCTGCACCACTCCCATCTGCAAACTGAACTCAGATTGTATTTGACATTAATCATATCTCCCAACACTTGTTATTTTATTAAATTAATTTTCAGTAAAGTATAAGTTTTCAGTAAAGTCAGTTAATTTCCCACCTTATGTTTGGAAACTCTGATTCATAAGACTTTTCATTTGAATAAAGACTGTTTACATATTCCCGCTATGAATTTAAACCTTGAGTGTTTAATATAAGGGTAATTCAACTCAAGGCTTGTAAAGTGCATTCCTACTAGCCTGAAAGTGAAGTGCATCTCCTGCTACAACTATTCACACACTGTTAGAATATATATCATTAAGAGTTCAAATGTGCTAGACTTTGAAATACATATCTGAAGTGCTAAAGTTTCCGTTCCTCAAACATCTCGTCCTGCACGCCTGGTTTTTATACTTAGGTATGTTTCTTCTCAATATTCCAGTAAAGTATTTACCATAACGTATTCTTCATTCTACATTGCCTCGTATCATATTACTAATATATATATATATATACTTTAATAGGAAAGACTCTGAAATGTCCCCTCGTCAGTCCCCTACGTCAGTAAATTTTAAGTTAATATTAAAATAATATTTCCCATCTTGTGTAAATGTCAGAGACTCATTTTAACTCGTTTCATTTGAAAATAGAGTTTATTAAAAGAATAATATTTTAAATGTTTTAAGAATGTTTCATAATGTTTATATATATATATATATAATACTACTCATGTAGCACGCAAGCATACTCCATATAGGTAACAGGTCTCGTCTCTACCCTACTGAACTGATATGTTGCTCATGGAGATGGCCGGGCCCCGCGCTCACTCATCCTCATCTTTCTTGTGCTGGCCCGTCCCAGACGTCAGTTCAGGCTCGCTTGCTACATCCCACCACGCAAAAAAAAAAAAACATTTATTTAATTATGTGGTTCGTGTATAGTTCTCTCAAATACTGTACGAGCGTGTTACTTAATTCTCGCTCATGTATTGCAACCTACATGTCCTGTTTTTTAAAGTTTGATATATATATATATATATATATATATATATATATATATATATATATAAGAAATTTAATACACGAAAACAACAATTAAAACTTAAAAGGGCCTTAGTGTTCACATACATGTAAGTTTCCCAATAGGTCAGCAAATGATCTATCGTACGACTTTAACTCCATCAGCTCACCCGACAGCTCACGCCAATATTATTATCAAACATTACAATAAAGTATTATTTAGTGTATGTTAATTTTCATTCTATGTGACCTCGCAATACATCATTTAAAATAAATATTTTAATGGAAAAGACTGTCTGATAAGTTCTTTCATAAATTCAATGTTGCCACTTGCTCAGGATTAGCAGTGTTTTAGTATATGACTTTAACTCGGGACAATGTCAAAATATATATTATTAATAAAAGTATGCTATAGTTTTACCACACATATTAGTGTATTCTATGTTTACCAACATGTCAGTAAATCATCATGCTATAGTTGTGTATTATTATGTAACCTCTTATAAATTTACAAAGAACATTTGACACCTAGTTTTTTGAGACTCTGAATTATAAGACTTTAAATTTAACTAAAGACTGTCTCTTTATGTTTCCCACGAGGACTTTAACCTGGGAGGGCTTTAGAAGGGTGTAATATAGGAAAATTCGAGACATCGTATCTCACTCGCAAACAAACCCCAGCACGGGACAGCAGTTGGGGAGCGACAAATATGCCTTCCTTTCACTCATTCATCTCACCCTCTTCAGAACCGTAGCATGTGACGTGCCTCAGCCCTGACTCCTGTGGCCAAATGGCTGGAACTGGATAGTTCATGACCTTACCACCAGGAACGCCACTAGTCATCCTCCCCCCCCCCCCTCCTCAAACTACAACTATGTTCTTCGTTTAAAAATGTTTGGTGTTAAAACAATTTTCCTCATATTCGTTTAAACACGCTTAAACATTTATTTGTTTCTACAACTCATGCCATAAACATTTATTCCAAGTCTAAAAAGATTTTATTAAAGGAATAAGTTTATAAAGTAAATTACTATTTCATTCTTTAAAATAATAATAATAATAAATATGAAATTAATAATTGAAACTCAAACGTGTCTTAGTGTTCAGTTGCGTGTAGTCGCGTAAGTTTCCCAATATGTCAGTAAATGATTTATGATATAACTTTAACTCCATCAGCTCGTACGACAGCTGGCACCAATACTATTATTAAAAATTACAGTAAAGTATTATCAAGTATATGTTAAGTTTCATTCTACGCGACCGTGAAATTTATTATAAAAAAATATTTTAATGAAAAAGACTGTATAATATGTTTGTTCATATATTCAATATTTCCCACTTGCTCAGAATCAACAATGTTTTAGTATATGATTTTAACTCGGTACAATGCCAAAATATATATTATTAATAAAAGTATGTTATAATTTTACCACGCATATTCGTGTATTCTCTGTTTCCCAACGTGTCAGTAAAGCATTACGCTATATTTGTGTATTGTTATGTGAACTCTTATAATATTAAAACGAACATTTCACACCTAGTTATTTGAAACTATCAATTATAAGACATTACATGTTATTATTTGAAAAAAGACTGTTCCATCATATTTTCCACTAGTTAAAATTACGTGTAAAAATATATGCCGCGTAAAGACATGGAGTTTTGATAGTTCTGCCGCCCGCCGCATGACTGCAACACATCCAGGCCACCGGGACGCAGTGGCTCAGCCGTCCTACTTCGTCACAGCCATAGAAAGTATTTAAATACGTGTATAAATATATGCCGCGTAAAGACATGGAGTTTTGATAGTTCTGCCGCCCGCCGCATGACTGCAACACACCCCGGCCACCGGGACGCAGTGGCTCAGCCGTCCTACCTCGTCACAGCCATAGAAAGTATTTAAATACGTGTATAAATATATGCCGCGTAAAGACATGGAGTTTTGATAGTTCTGCCGCCCGCCGCATGACTGCAACACATCCCGGCCACCGGGACGCATGCAGGTCTCGGCCGTCCTACTTCGTCACAGCCATAGAAAGTATTTAAATACGTGTATAAATGTTACGTATTTTATTAACTATTTGAACGTGTTACTTAATTAACTGTGTACAATCTGCTTGTTCCGTTACCAACCCAAGTTTGTTCACTCTCTTTAAATTGTTCAATAACGGATAGGTTTCTTATATTTTCATGTTTTAAAATAGATAATTTCCTTATTATAAAAAAAAAAAAAAATTCTATTGAAAAAGTTCAAAGCGTGAATATCTACCATTGTCGTGTCCTATTCAAGTATTTTTATACACTATTCTTAAGTTAGGAAACATACAAAATATCAGTTGAAGTAATAATTATTATGCTCAAACTTGTTCATTCATTTCACTACACAAATTCCTTCACCACATGGTGTTTTATTCCTTTACTCATTTGTTTATATAAAATTGTAAGTGCTCTGTTGAGGAGCTATTCATCCCCCTGTTGAGAGTAAATTAATTTAAAATCTTACTTTTTTTTTTTTTTTTTTTTTAAACTTTTGCAAATTGTAATATGTTTGTGTATATCGAAAAAACCCTGTGGTTGGGCTGTTGATTTTTAATTTGTGTGATCCCCTGTTGAATGGCAACCAAATATTTTGTATAAAACATTATATTCCTTCTATTTTTTCGCCCCACAAATATTTTATGGTCACATTTTAAAATATTTTGCACTAGTTAAAATGTGTTTGCATAGTAGTAGATGTATAATGCCGATCCTGGCTCACCCCTTAATTTTGATCGAAATATCGAGGATTTTTGCTTCAAAATCAAGGTTTGTGAGTCTAAATTTAGGCTCTAAAAATTTTAAAAAGGGATCTCTCGAAAACAAGCAAATTTAAGCCAAAAACAAATAGAATTTGCAATTTTTCAAACCCGTTGTGCAGAATTTGTGCCAATTAAAAAAACAGTAACATTTAAGCAAAAAAAATGCAAATTCCTCGTTTTTCGAGCAAATTTTTATGTTTTCTAGAAACATCAATTTTGGAAAGTGAATTTAAGAGAAAAACAAGCAAAATAAGATAAAATCAAGTAAAAATATGGAAAAGACAATTGATAGTTTAAATTCGAAGCTCTACTAATTTTCTAAAAACTTCTTCGATTTGCTCTAGATTTTCACCTATTTCTCGAAGTTCATATTTATCGTCAATGTTTTCTAAGATGGTAAATTGCAAGTTTTGTAACTTTGAATGAAATTTGCGAACTTTATTTTTAAGATCTTCAGATGCAATAGCTAATCTTTAGGAAGGGATTTTTGAACCACCATCCCCTTTTAATATGCTAGTGAAACTACAAGGCAACATTTTATTTAAAAAGAAAGAAATTTATTTAGAATTATGAAAACGACTTCTCATTTGATCAAATAATTCATTTATATTTATAAATATTCGTAAAACTTTTAAATGTAACCACTCAACTATACATATAAAATATTGTATTAAACTATTGGAACAATTTGTCGATTCCTCCATTTAATAATATTAAGAATTTATAAATCTTCAGTAATACTTTCTTTCAAATAGTCGTAAGTAAGATTCCTTCGACTAATTAAAACAACATTACAAATGGTACTTGCTTATTAAAATTTTTTTATTAAAATCAACACAAATTTTTATATTGGTTTTTCTTTAACTGCTGTTGTTTTTGTCTATGAACAATCAATAACATATAAATGCATTCGCCCCCAAAAAGAATAGTTATTAATATCACCATCTCAAAGTTTACAGGTGGTTTATAATAAAGTTCATTATTTCTAAAGCCAGTATCTAGTTTGATTTTTGAATTTCTAAAATCATTATAAGCAAGAAATTGTTTAAGATAAACACAGCGTTCAATGTCTAGATTCCAGTTTTCTTTAGGAAAAATTTCATTTCTACCATTTTAAACATAAATGTTTTTCACATTACAGTGATCAAACATAGTAGCATGTATGTTTATGATGTTCAGCACGATTTTTTTCTATTAAATTGAAAGCCTACAATTACAAAATTGAGCATTTCAAATTGTAAATTATTCAACTGATATTTTATATCAAAGCTAAAAACATTTGTTCCTTTAGTAATTTCTTTTTATAAAAATTTCCAATAATCGAAACTAATAGAAATTTTTGTATCTTTGTATACTTTTTCTTTCAATGCAATGGCGGTGTTAGATTCTTATTCAACAATAGGCCATATAATTTCTAATTTGTCAGTGACAATTTTACCGGGATCAGGACGATGTTTCGTAACTTAATCATTTTTATCTAAAGTTTCATAAAGAAATAAACAGTTGTTTTCAGATAAATTACGAAAAAAAAGTAATTTTATAGCCACCTTTCCAATAAACTTCATTGTTATCACGAACAAAACCAAACTGATATCTAAGAGGATACATTATTTCATTTGTTTTATTACTATCAACAGTTTTAACCTCTTTTGTTATATTACTAGAAACAGATTTATACCCAATATAGATTATTAACACCAGAAAATTCCAAATAATTTTGTTCACTTGGTGATCTTAATAAAGCAGTCATAATTGTTGATGTTATACCTGGATTATCAACAGCTTCAATAATATTTCCATGTGTTGGGATTTCTACTCTAGAAAATTGAAAAGGAAAAAAGTTCGAACAAACGTCAATATTATCTGATTCATCATATTTTGCCTCATCTCCAACCTTATCTCTCTTTAGTAAATTAATTTGTTCATAAACATAAGCATCATTTGAGAAAGAAAAGCCATCTTCCATTGGAATATCAAATTTGATTATATTATTGTAAACATTTACATTGCCCCTGGTTTGATCAGTTGGAGGAAAAGTCTGCCTCTCAAACCTCTCAATACATTTATAACTCATTTATAAGTAAAAAAAAATTATATAAATGGGAGAATCGAATGGAGTTTCTCGAGTTAAATTACTCATTGAGAGATATAACAAATATAAAAAGCACCATGAAAAAGAATATAAAAAAATATGAAGAAAGAGCAACCATTAATCGACGAATTAAGAAGTATTGGTTAAAAAAAGTAGGAAAAGTAAGCGAAAAAAACAAAAATTTAATAACAACACTAGTTCCTGTTGCAGTAAAACATTTAGACTATCCGCCAACACCAGAAGAAACATCATTCGAAAGAGAATTATTCTCAGAACAAAAATCTCCTAATTTGGAAGAGCAGATGAATATTATTCCATTAAAAGATTTGCCACATATAGAAAGTTTTCTCCTATAAATTTCGGAATAATAATTGCAAAAATATATAAATGTTATGAATGAAAAATTTGGTTTATGTGGAGTTGGGGAAATTTTTGCATTGGTGATGCAAAGCAACGATAAATAATGATACATTATTTGATAAGGATAAAGAATATAAATTGACACCAGGACTTTGTAATTTGTTAACAGAAAATTCACAAATAACCCTTGAGAATAAATTTGATGATGAGGTTTACAAAAATTACGCAGAAATTGTTAAAATAACCAATGCTGCATTCAATTAATATAATCCTAATAAAAAGGTAGCTTCGAGTGGAGGCTGGAAGAACAATAATATAATTAAAACCAATTTATGATGATTATATAAAAAAAATCACTTTCAAGATAAGCACCAAACACACCAGAAAATAAGATTTCTCCAAGAACTGCTACATTTGGAAAAGGTATAAAAAATATAACAGTTTACCAAAATAACATATTTGGATGGGTGATATTAGAAAATTAATCTATAGATTGTTAATTATTCACAGTGAAGAAAATGCTGAAAATAATAATTATTACAATGTAAAATAAGTATAATGAATAAGTTAAACAATAAGTTTTCGATTTTGTTATTAATAATCCAAAAGGAATTCCTTATTTTATGAGTTTTAAATGTAATTCCGCACTTATTTTGGAATTCTAAACATCATGGTAAAGGCATTGTAAACTGGGCATTAAACCGTTTAAATTTACCCTAAATGTGTTTTCTTGGGTATAATTATTGTGGACCATTTACAAAATTAAATGAAAGACTAGAAAGAGGCGATACAGGAATAAATAAATTAGACGAAGCATGCCAATTTCATGATATTGTTTATAGAGTTCATAAAGATTTAGAATATAGACATGACGCTGATAAAGTTTTGCAAAATGAAGCAAAAGAAATTATGTTAAATAAAGATACTCCAATCGGAGAAAAAATTACAAAGTTGGCAGTGTCATTCGTGTAAGCTAACTAGAGAAAATTTTCGAGAAGGGTTATACTGCAAATTGGTCAACAGAATTGTTTACTATTTGTAGATTTTTAAATTATGGTGTGCCTACTTACAAATTAGAAGATACTAAAGGAGAAGAATTAATGGGTACTTTTTATGAACATGAAATTATTAAAACAGACTATCCCAATGAATAATTGGTCGAAAAAGTTTTAAAAACCAAAGGCCATAAAATTGATGTAAAATGGTTAGGTTTTGATAACACACATAACTCATGGATTAATAAAACAGCTTTTTTGTGATTTTTTAAAATTTCAAATGCAAAAATGCACTGCTCATCATTTTGCATATATCTTTAAATTTCTCGCACCAAATTCGTTGTTAATATGCTTTAAGTCTGTGTCGTCCTGTCTAAAAATACACAGGAAATATGATTATCTCTTACCAATTGTTTTGGTATTTTTGAATAAGTTTGAGCTAAATAAAATACATCTATATTTTTATGTCTTCCTCCAGTAAAATAATCATGAAAAACGTCCTGATTTTCTAAAACAACATTGTCAAATATAACTAGAGAGCCTTCTTCACAGTCGTTTAAAGGGGGCATTTCCATAAATTTATTTTTAAAAGTATACCATCTTTTCTTCAATGTTTAGTCTTTTGGATGGCTGATAGATATCACTTTGTAACTGAATATATTTGGGTTGGTTTAAACTTTATGAGCAAACATACAGTTTACTAAAATCTATTCATCCTAGCTTAAGATTAAAATTAATCATCAAATTTGTTTTTCCACATTTGCTCAGCTCGACTGTTATTGTTCTAATGTTTTAAGGTAATAGTTCTCGATTAGTTTTAATTTCAGATAGTTCTCCAGAATTTAAGATGCCTATGCCCCAATCAACTTTAGGCTGTTTTAGCTGTCACTTTGCCATTTAAATAAGATAATTTTTTTGTATAAATATATAATAAAGTATTCAAGTTAACTGCTAACAACAGCTCTGTTCTAAAGAAGAAGCTTCATTATGATATCGTCCATAGTGAAAAATCGATTGCTTTGTTCAGTTTTCATACACGATTTTTAGCACCTAGTATAAACAATAATAATATAACAACACATGAAAAATTGAGTCCCGTTGTTGATAAAAATGAAGTTATAACTATTCCCAGAGGCCAATACAATGTTAACTCTTTGAAAGAATCTATAAATTATATTGAGCCTTTTTCAACATAAAACACTGAATTAACAGCAGATAGTGTGAAAAATAGAATATCTACCAAATCTAAGTTTGAGTTAAACTTGATGACACATTATATGACATTCTTGGTTTTGAAAGAAAATTAACTAATGAAAAAGACAAAATTGGTGTAGGCACTAAATTACCTAATTTTAATCCATTAAAAACAATAAATGTCCACTGTAATTTAGCATATGGCATGTTTTTAAAGTATGATGAATCTAACCACTTAGAAACAGATATAATAGCTAGTTTTCCACCAAAAACTATGTTTGGTTTTAGAGATTATATTATTTATGAGCCTGCATTTCCAATTTTCTATCAAATTAACAATGAACATTTTAATCACTTTGTTTTGGAAATTAGTGACGAAAATGGCAAACTGATTGATTTGTATGGCGCTGACATCGATATTGTTTTAGAAATTAAAGATGTTTAAGATTCTCTGTTTCGATAACCATATGGCACTGTATAGATTTTATTTTCTAGTATAATCCTTTTGTCATCATAAGGACTTAATTCTATTTTGTTAACTTCTACTGTATATATTTTATGCTTTCTTCTTTTTAAATTCATTGTTCTATATTGTATTTTCTTTTTAAACAAACAATTCTTATAGTCATCAAAGTAATTTGCTTGTTAACAACAAATTACTTTACTCCTGATTTCTGTTTTCTTTGTCTTCAACTCTATATGCATACATTTTTGCTCATAAACCAACAAATTCTTTCATTATTTTGCCACATTACGTTCGACTTTAATTTTTCCTAAACCTTTTTTATTTATTTAGGCATGTTATATATATATATATATATATATATATATATATATATATATATATATATATATATATATATATATAGTCTTTTGGGTCATCACTTGTATCAAATTTATCTTACATTGTTTTCATATCATCATAAAAATCGTCTTTTTTATGTTATAAATGTACGAATTGGTATCTTGATAACATAATTCAATTTTATTGCCATATTTTGATTTCATAACTTTATAAGAAAATCATACATTAGCTCTTTCGATATATCCAAAATTGACATGTCAATATAAATAGGCTTAATAAATTTTATGCTTGTTTTATTCATATGTATAACTACAAGGTTTTCATTCAATATATCACTTTTCGTAAAATTTGGTTTTACTATTAATTTTTCACGTTTTTCTTCGGGTGCTATTAGTTTTATATCCACTCTGTTTTTTATGTTTTCCGTTGTTTTACGAAACACAGAATAATTCATCAGCTTATAAAAATCTTTTTCGAATTTGTTTTTAGCATTAGTTCTCTTCTCTGTATTCAGATCTAATTATTTCTTCAAACAACTAGATTGGTTAAACTTTAACATTCTATGAATTTTAGTAAGTTTTAATCCACTATTTAGTATTTGTTTCAGATTACGATAGTGAATTACATACTGTTCTTTTTTAAGCAAAGTTGTTAATAATTTAGACTGCTTTGTATTTGGAACTACCTTATTTTCTGAGCTAAATGGTAGATCTTTATGCAAATTATGCAGTTCTTGTGGATACTCTAAATCAACTTCTAATATGTATCTATATTTTGAATCATCATCCGAATTAAATATTGATGTGCATTGTAAAAATGAAGTGCTGTATAATTCTCCCATTCAAAACCACCATATGGTAAATATTGTGACATTGCCCAGCCATATAAATTATTAGCATCGCGATATGCTAAATAGGAGTCAAAATCATCTAAATATGTATTATTTGCTTTAACATATAGTTTACAGCATTGCGATAATCCACCTGTAATTCATTTTTCTATCATTAAATCATATAATTATGTAATAAATCTAGTGGTTGTTTAGTAATTTTTAACATTGCATCTTAAGATAATCCTGGCCCTGACAAATACTATGACGGATCTAAATCATATGCATTTATACATGTATTTCTTAAGTTTTCATAAATATATCTGCTAACAGTAATACATCGCTTTTTAAATATAAATCGTGATATTCTCCAAGATTCTTAATATTAAATTGATTCCATACGCATTTTGCATGTTCATAATCATCATCAGTTATGTCAGATTCGTTTAATTTACTATAAAATTCACTTTTTGGTGGAAGATCGGTTTTGTAAAATTTTTTCCAACTATCCATATAATTGTATGGATAAGCACCCTTTCTCATAACTAAATCTACTTTATATTTAGGAAAACGTTTGTGTATGTGTTTCATTTTATTTTTACTTAAATTCGAAGACAATTCAGCTAAACTACTGGCCATAAATTTAAATGTGTCTATAAATATCATTTTTAAATTTTCTGTTTCTTTCCCAAAAGTAATAAACTTTTCTTCATTTCTTGCAAGTAAACTGTATGGTTTCATCATAACCTAACTCTTTAATAAATTAATTTGCATAATTTCCAGCTAAATTTTGAAAATATATTGGTACAAAGTTAGGCAATTTTAATTGTTGATTACAATTACTACATACAGTATTAATGGGTTTTCCAGTTAAATGATCGTGGTGGCATGCTTTTATATTATCCTTTTGAATATTCGCATTCACATATAGTGCATTTTCTAGATATATTATATAACTCGTTTTATTCTGTTGTAAGCATTCACATTGGTTCAATTTGTGAATATATTTCCCCAATTCTTTCTACTTCTCTTGTAATTGATTGTATAAAAATTTTGTGTGCATTTGGACCTCTATGCACAACTGGTGGCTTATAATCACCATAGGCAGATACAATATAATAGCAAAAACCAGATGCCTTGTGTAACTGATATTTCATTGTGTATGGTTCATCGTTTAGCTTTAAGTCAATGTTATTTATTCGTTCATGTTTCATTTTTATAGAAGTCTCCTGTGTTTCTACTCAATTTCTCTTGAGAATAAAAGAATCGAAGACACACATCACATATATAAGTTTTATGCTGGTGATTTTTTTTTGTGCTGAAAGCAGTTTAGATAAATCTTTAATCCAACAGTATTGCGAATTTTGTGTGGCTGCAACTGCTTTATCATTTTTGAAATTAAGTAAATTTATGTGCTTATCCTTTTTACTTTTTGTAAGTTTTAATGGGTAAACTGTGGAGTACTTACCTTCGCTAGAGTATACATTTATAGATACATCAATTTGCTGTTCGATTTTTGGTATGTCGTCTATTTTAATAGGGTATTCATATTTATCTATTATTTTGTCAATATTAAGGCCTACATTTTTATATTAAGTTACTCTGTCTGAATTTTAGTCTGCTGGAACATTGCAGTTGCCAAAAGAAACCATTTTTGATCATCATTTATAACATTTATGCATGCTTTCTTATTCTTAATAACTTCTGGAAATTCTATATATGATGAAACATTTAATGATTATACTTATTTATAGCCAATTGTAATCCAATTATTCTATCTTGTGTTCAGCCTGAACGTCTTCTTTGAAATTCAGATAATTTTGTAGTTATTCTTTGTATTTTGAATTTATAAATCCTTTTAATATCTCCTTCATTCAATACTGTATAATTGGGTGATTGAAATGTAAATAATTCTACTTGATTATTATCTTGTTTACGGCAATTGGTATATAATTTAATACTGGTTTTCACCCCTCTTAAGTGTTCTAAGATTATTGCGTTTTATATCAAAAACCATATTTTTTACTGAAGTCAAAGAATTAATAGGCTGTACTAAATTAAAGGTATTTTCAATGTTATATGTTGATATTCTACTTTTAAAAGCTTTATTAAGTAAGTGATTTTTGTTGCTTCTTCTTCTAATTCTTTTGCCAACAAATAAATTATTATAGAATGAAAATATTTCTTCCAATTCCTTTCTATCTTCGGGATATAATTCGTTGATATTACCATTAGCCAAAGGCAACTTTTTAAAATTATTCTTTGTTATTCATTCTTTTACCCGCTGACTTTTATTTCTGGCTTTTTTAATATGTTGGTAGAATAAGGGAATATTTCTTTTAAATCTTTTTTCTCTTGTTTATAAAATATATTATTGGAGGATGGAAATATTTTTTTCAATTTATTTCTATCTTTCTTAAATAATTCATTGATATTATATTGGCTTACGAAAATGGCAAATTTGCGAAGTTTCTTCTTCTTTGCCCTTCAATAATAAATGTTATAAGAGTTCTAATTAAATCATCTTTCTTTAGCCTGTTTATATATTTTATTCCAAAATCTCTAGCTATAATTCTAAATTCCCTCACTGCCTTATTGCTAAACTCAACTGTCAGTTTATTCGTTGCCATAATTCTTCATTAATAAGAAATAAAATTTATAAATAAATTATAAAATAAGGATAATTGGAAAACTCGAAAAGTGCTTAAATTATCAGTAAACTAAAATTTAATTTCTTATTTAGATAATATTTCTTTATATATTCACTAAAACAATTTATACATATATTTCCATGTTTGCCTTAGTATCTTTATTAGGAGAAAATAATTTAATCGATTTATTCTCTTTACACTCTTTACATGTATTTGTTGGATCATTATCGCGGTAAATTTCGTTTAAATCACCTAATGCTGTATTGGGTAATTTAATATTTTTGTTCTTTTTTAGGGATCCATCAAAAACATATTTTTTCACATTCACACATTGCTGTATTTTTTTTAACTCATAACAACTGCCATCATATTATTATGTGGTGCAAAATTTTCTATGTTTAATATTTCGCCACACTTTTTACATTGCTAGCATGTGTTATTATTTTCCATTCCAAGTGTTGATTCCATTTTATTTATACAGAAAAAAAAATTATAAAGCGAATAAAATTTCTTTATAATTTAGAATTTTGCAGTTTTATTAAAATTGTTTCCTTTTCAATAACACAAACCAAACTGGAAGCACTCCTCAAGAAGTTAAACAATTCATATGAATTAACTAAACTATCGGAT
The DNA here is from genome assembly GCA_029891345.1 of Dryococelus australis. Lineage (NCBI taxonomy): Eukaryota > Metazoa > Arthropoda > Insecta > Phasmatodea > Phasmatidae > Dryococelus > Dryococelus australis. The sequence continues at coordinate 19,908,132 of CM057005.1, forward strand.
CTAGAAATTGATAAATAGTATGGAGCTACCGAATTTCAAATTGACGAATCTAAGTTTGGCAAAAAAAAAATTAATTACATTCTAGATGGCAAGTATAAAATCACTTTACTAGATCGCTATGCAAAAATAATTGAGAAAGATAGTGCTTAAAAATGATGAATGAGGGGTGAGTTTTAATAGTATGTAAAGGATTAAAAGAAATGAAAAATGGAAAAACTATGCATGTATTGTATTCATTGAATAAATTTGAATATATCCATAATCTTTTTAATATTTCACTTGATTTTATCTTAACTGGTCTGGTTTTGGCATAAATTCGCTTGATGTAAATTACTCGCTCGAAAAATTAGCGTTTCTAGAAAGCGGGAAATTTGCAGGTTTTTTGCAAAAAAAAATTTATTGGCACAAATCCTGCACAACGAGTTTGAATTTTGCTTGATTTTAGCTTAAATTTATTTGTTTTTGAGAGCTACTTTATAAGAAATTTTAAAGCCTACATTTAGACCCAAGAACCTTGATTTTGAAGCAAAAACCCTCGATAATTTCGATGAAAATTAGGGGTGAGCCAGGATCGGCATTATACATCGACTCATAGTTGGAAAAGTCCTGTGGGCGGGCTACTGATTTTAAATTTGTGTGTTCCCCTGTTGTACGAGACCAATAATATTCTTTATAAAACATTGAATTCTCTCTGTTTGTTTCACCTCACAAATTCATTATTATCATGTTTTGTAAACCTTTGCACTTGTTGAAATGTGTTTGTTTAGTTGGAGAATCGCAGTGGGTTGATTTGTGAGTTCCCCTGTTGCGTCATATCCAAATATTTTATAAAAGAAGTTAGCATTTTATTTCCCAATCATATTTTCCCCCACCTTTTCCATAATTACAGTTGTAATAATAAAAAGCGTTTTTTACACAATGACAGGTTTAAAGAATTGAATAAACAATATGTTCACAGCGATTAATTTTTATTATTTGTTTCGGTTTATCCATCACACTATTTACACAAAACACTCTTTACACAAAACATAAACATTTCAAAAAAATATTCTTTTTTCAAACATTGTTAGTAAAACTATTCTTCTTTGAAACACTAATAATAATAAAAACATAGTTACACAGTTGACACTAATAATATATTCCTTTTTTTATATAATTATTTACATTAAACTTGTCGTAATTGGGGATTCACTACATTCTTCTCTATATACACCCTAAACTTGTCTTAATCAGGAATTTACATTCGATATTTCACTTTTCTTCTGAAGCACACAATGGTAGACCTGGAGCAGAGGAGATTATGATGAAGCAGTCTGGAACTATGGTGATGTTGATTCAGTATGACTGACCATGTAGCAGATGAATAATGAGTTTAACTGACTTTGTCATGGAGTTTTCAGATGAATGATGTTTACGAAGTACCATTAGGGATTTAAATACCCCTCGCAGGCGAGCGGCCTCGCAGGTAGATGGGCCGCTCGTGCGGATAGAGATGTGGCCTCGCAGTGGGGGAGGTCGTCGGTTCGATTTTGGCGACTGACGATTTCGCTAGAATGCTACGCCCTCGCAAAAGTTGTTGTTGGTGCAGCTAGTAATTATGTAGGTGTGCGCTCGGGAACAGTTGTATCGCATAGTGTTGGTGCAGATGATGATGAAGGCAGACAGTTGAGTTTGTTCATATTCTTGCATGCTGATATTTTGCAGCTTAGTCGCTGGTGTTGTTGCGACTGCTTTTGCGGCTGACTCGCTGGTGTTGCGACTGGCAGTTGGCATGCTGGTGTTAGTGAGTAAGGGAGATAAAAAATTTATACTTCGATTCTGTAGTGCCCCCAAGGCAAAGTCGACATGCTGCCCAGCTCAACAAAATGTTTGTTGTCCAAGCTTGACAATGCTACCTTTGTCATGCATTCGGTGAACACGTCATGTGCACGCGATCTGAATTGAAATTGGGTCTCCAGCACCCTTGAATTCCGCTCGAAGTATTCCCGATAATCTCGGTAATGGAGCGACTACAACACATTAGTCTTTACGCCCTTTCCTATGCATATGCACTGTTAATTCGAAACAATGTATGCATAAATTTGGGGTGTAGGTCTACAAAGTGTGTGATTATGTGGCCAGTGCATTCGTCCTTCATTATTCCAGTTAAACCTTTGTTTACTTACTGGAATCTTTGCAGATTGTTGGGCACATAGTTGGATGTGCCAAACCGCGCTTTTAAATCTGAGGCAATAATTTTGTAAACTTCATGGCAGGCAATTTCATACAGCAGGGAGTCATTGTTGCAGTAAAGGAGATGCAAAGCTGGCTGAGGTAATTTCTGGCACATGTAATTGTAATATATGTCGTAGTGGGTCAATTTGGACAAATCTAAAATTGCAACACCAATGTACAAAGGCTTGTTAAATGTAACACAGCTCTTTGACATCTCGATAAGGAGTTAATTCTCATCGACGATTTACCTTGCCTTGTAAGTCGGCTGCCCAATAAGTTTTACCGCCCTGTAAATTGTTTCATGCCACGATACGACTCTGATGCCTTTCCCTGGTGGACATTCTGCAAAGTTTTTCCATATATGGAATTATTCCTTAGCATAAAAACGATTTTTTAAAGTCGTTAGCAGCCTGGGTGCGTTAATCAATAATAAATTTGATGTACGGAGCCATCCATGCATCCTGTTCAAAGCACAGAATGCGATAAACAGTATTGAGTTTTGCTGCATACTTCAAATGGTGCCTCAATGTTTCCCCGTGTATAACAAAATTATTCCATGGCACAAGTGTTAAAAAGTAATTTCTCGTTTGAGCTGTTTGGATTTATGCCAGACACTGTGGCAAGAGGCAGATCAGAGAGGATTTCGTGAATTTCACTCGGAAACGATAAATCAGCTTCCGCGAAAAAGCAAGTGTCCCCATCATTTTCCATGTTACCAAAATTCCATGACGAAAACATGTCTGGCTTAACTCACTCAAAACTGCCAATAGAAAGCTTGCATTTAATCGCGTTACTGTACAGCCCATTTACATCGAAGTGTCACATAAATTTATCTGCCTATTGTCCATGTAAATATTGTAGGCTTCTTCGCAACCTCTGGAAAACTGGGTAATACCACCCCTAACCACATGTTCTACAAGAAAGTTACATATCAGGATCAGTCAGTAGCTCTATCCATGTACCTGTCTTTGCAAATAATGTGTCCCATGAGAGGGATGAAGCTGACGTACATGGTGGTGTCAAGACCATAACTTGCCAAACATACAGTCCAAAAATTCTCAAAAATATCTGCCAACAAACACGTGTCCACAAATAAATAATGAATGGTGTACTGCAGTACACCATTCATTATTTATTGGCACCAAGGAAGCATTTCCTCACAACTTAAAAAAAGTCATGAGGAAATACTTCCTTTGTGCCAATTCAAACTGGATGTTATCTGGAAACAGTGAGTGGGTGATTCTCAACTGTGCAGGTGACAAATTACCTGCCAAAGTCTCCAGAGATGCGCTCATGAACTGAAAAGAGTTAATGAAACGCAATTGCATGACTTGTGTACAGCCTTGCAAGTCTCTCCTATTGGGAATGTACTAGGTGATGGATTTATATTTTCGCAAGGTCAATCCAAGAACCGAGATATTACCCGGATTTTCAATTACCATGGTTCTATCGGGTTGCGTTATTTGTAGTGGAGTCAAAGGCTTTATAAGAAAGTGGTCATGATAATTTTGTATGTTATGAAATATAGCCATACGATAGTCTGAAATTCAAATTGAATTTACTGTGTGCGAAGCCTCAGATTTCGCCTGTTAAATAGTTATGTTCTACCTCAGAATCTTTGCTTTGCACTTTCTTACAAATATGACAACTTGTTTGAGTTGCTAACCTGGCTTCGTTAGCTGTAGTTTTTGGCTTTACCAGAACAGTCATTCTGTATATTCTTGCAACCCACTTTCTTAGTTCAACTAATTAACCCACCAATTGGTACATAGAATCTTCACCCACAAAATCAAAATAGTGACATAAATCGGGATTATATGAACACAAGTAGAATGCTGCAATCATATGAAACATGCTTATTAATGATGGTTGTGTTACCTGTGTCATTATTGGCTAGGCAAGTGGACAAGGGTTTTAAATAGCATTCAATCTTTGCTGTTTGGCATAATTTGTGGAGTCAGGGTACTTTTTGTCCTCAGTGGGGAAAGTGCACCTAACAGCTACCGTGTTTTTGATCGAGGATTTTGGGGTTTGTGAGTTTCTCTTCACTTACAAAGTATTGGAGACAACAATCGCAAAAAAAAACTTTTTGTGTCTGTTCTTACTCAACTGGCTGTTAAGCAGCTGTGATAAAATTTTAATTAGCACACATTTACATGGCGTGCATTACGTACATTACGCATCGGTATGATTAACCCTTCCTGGGAATTATCAAAAATTTCGTCAATAATATTTCTATTTTTGTCAACTTCGACAGTCCTTCAGTATTCAAAACCTCATTAGGTTTTGGATATGAATAGTATCTCTCAAAATAGTGTGTGGCAGGAAATAAAGCAGCTACTATTGGGTAATGGAAGCACATGTCTTCCGGGCACTGTACATTAATGCAGGCATGCCGATTGGCAATGAACTTTGGCAATTCAGTGAGCGAAGCAGTGGCATGTATTGTGAAATATGGCCATCCATAAACAATATAAGTTTCATTGCCAGCCGCTGCCCCTTGTACTGAACTCGCCAAACCTGGCTGTAAGTTGGGTGACGATAATCTCGTCATTCAATTCGCCAACATCGGACGAATGCAGGTCAGGAAGAGCTTTAGAGACACAGTAGAATGTCTACCTAATGCCTTCCTCAGCCCAGGTGTTTTTGACAAAAACTTAACCGCTAGGGAGATGATAATTTTGAATGGCCGACGTTAAGGTCAGAATGGGTGCTTTACATCTCGCAAAAAATGTTCCAAAATCCATGTTGGTGTGGGACCTATCAATGGAGATACGCACATCCACAAGTCTACCAGCTAACGCAGTGTCCAAAAGGACGTATTGCAATTCGGAAGGCAAACTATCCACTGAAGAGCATGAGTTGGAAGTTGAATCAGTTTCCGACCCATTCGTGTCAGAAGAGCTTCCTGTATCCGACCCAGAATATGTCTCTGTACCGGACGTATCCGAACCAGAACTACTTTCTGTATCAGACACATAAAGTTCTTCTAAAAAGCTATCAACGCGCCGATGCTTGGAGAGACTCATCAAGCCTAACTTCTTCCCAACCCTTACTCACCAACAAAAATAGCGGAGGATGGGACAGGATCTGGAGCAGAAAGAAAAAAAAACATTACAGACATATCCAATTACAGAATACCTGAAAGAAAAAAATATTTATCACTTATAAGAACGAATTAAGTGTGTCATGTGCATTAAAACCAGTAACTTAGCCTGAGCTCTGTAAGTTAATATCGCCCTTAAGGGGCGGTGCCCTACACAAGCATTCCCAATGTTTAAAAGTCAGTTATATAAAAAATATATAAATTGCCGATAAAAATATTGAAAGTGGAGGTGTAATGTAAGCTCATAATTTGTTGTAGGGGGTATTAAGGTGGATGGGTGGTCGACTAGAGTGTCAATTGAATATAATGGTGAGGTTTACGAGGTTGATTAAATAACATATAAATTGGAGGGGTTGGTTTTGGGGGTCATGGTAATCGCGCCAGGACGATGTGTGCTCAGCCACCTTGGTAGAGAACCCACTGGACTCCCTGTGTGTTAGGTTTTGAAAAATGATTTACATGGTTTTTAGAACTTCGCACATTTTTTTTCGGGTTTAAGTTCGCCTGGGATCAAGGTCAAGGATGTATAAGTTGGTGGTCGTAGACAATAATGTAATATTCCCTTTTAGGATTTTTTAAAAGATTGTTTGCTTTTTCTGGATTTTTTCTGGTTGTCGTAAGGTCAAGGTCACCCGAATCCACAATTGTGACTGGGTTAATTATCTCAATTTTACCCACTTTTAATTTGTTCAGCAAAATGTTTTGTATATATATATATATTCGAGTTTACGGTTCATGTAATTAAGGTCATGGCCACCCTTGGTCGTGAAATCTCAACATGTCTGTCTAACGTAATTTTTTTAGGATTTTTCGGGACTTGGTGCAATTATTTGGGGTCAAGGTCATTAAGGCCACGGAAACGAGGACAATGTCAAAGGAGAGAGGTCAAGAAGATCACCTGGATACAATATGGCGGTCGGGTAAAGTCACAACATGGCACCAAGCTTGCCCTCCTCTCCTCCTCCACATTCCCTTGGCTCCGAAGGAACTTAAAATAATACTTTGTTATTTTGAAAATAACGAAAATAAATATGCCTATTCGTGTGTGGACATTGTCGCCATTCGGTACTAGTCGATATCAGAACACTCTTAGTCGACAGCTTCAACAATGGGTTTGCTCTTTGGTGGCCGATGCTCGAAACACGAGTTACCAGTGCGCTCTTGCAGGTAATACTGAAAACATGAGTTATCAGCACTTTCTATTGGGAAAATGTCGAAAAACAATGGACAGTGGATGTGATATTGCGTGGAAGGGGGTTGGAGGGGAGCGGACAAAATAACTAGTGGAAAAACAGGGCTGGGGTGGAGGATTGCCGACTAAACAGCCAATAAAACTTGGCGAAGGTTAGTCGCAGGGGGTCGAAGCTGTATAGAGACTTCGTAGGCCTCTAAATTATAGGTTGAATGACTTTACCAATTGTTGTAAATATAAATGCAAATAATGCTCATTAATAAAGAAAACTGTTTAAACAATATAATCTGATTTTTAAGCATACTTTATTCACAAGTAAATTATGTTTAATTATTTTCATCATTCATAACATATATAATTTAGATGTAGGCATGCACTGTCAGCGCCTGGCGTTGAGTTGTTTTGTTTCCGTTGTTATGCTCGTTGCTGAAGAAGGTGGAGTTTTATATTTGTAGTCAATTGCAGGATTGAGATTTATTGAATTTTCAAATGATTATTGCCTAAGAATAAATAGTACAGGTGTTATTGATAGCAGCGACGATGCCTTTTTAAAAGAAAGATATATGTACAAATAGCATCTTAATAAACAATTGTGCAGTTAACAGAGTAGCCAACCTATATATGATCTACCATCAATTGTTAAACACTCATTTAGTTCCATTTTACAGTTTGTAAGTACAGCATTTAATTATAACATTTTAACCAAATTGTTATAAGCAGTAACTTAAACGCCTGTCTGAAAATTGAAATAATTATGTTTAAGAGTTGTACGGTTGGCAGCAAATTCTACCTAATAGAGTAATATAACGGCCCATCAAAATAGCATTGAGCTTCGTCTCTTTATCAGTCGCCTTGTGATTAGTCGTATGCCGGGAGCACAGTCGCTTGTCCCCACTGTCGTACCTTGCCCGGACTTTTGCCTGCCTGCCTGCCTGCATGTAAGTATGTTAATGTTTTCCCCAAAACTTTTCAAAATTTGTACAAAATTTTTAATTTTAATTATTATTATTATTTTTTTTTTCTGTTTTTATATTTTAAAACATTATATCGGAATGTCTTTGAAATTCTTTGCGATTTTTTTTTTGGGTTCGACGTCATCCAAGGTACCGGGCAAAGGGTCAAGATCAATTGCATGAGGGCAAGGTCAACCAGATCCAAGATGGCGGCAGGGTGGCATCACAAGATGGCGGCCGGCTAGCTCTGGCTTCGCTCCCCCATCATCTTATGCTAGACTCCCCATAATCGTTCTACTTGTTTAACTCACTCACGTATTCATACTTACGAAAAGCACACAACTCCATTAATTTGTGCAGTAAGTATTTTTTAAAAATCAAAACAGTTTTTTTCTATGTTTTCCACCATAGACAAAATACATACATACATACATTATGCGGACGTTGGCTTCTATCTTCTAGAAATATAAACTATATTTACAATGATGAGTAACTATTCAGAGGGCGCTCTACTGGCTGAAGACTATAAATATTGAAGAAATAGAATAAATCACATAATGAGACCAAAAGAAATAAAATGAAGTTATAGTTACAAAAATAGATAAAAAGTTCTAACTAATTAAAATCCTAACCTTATACAATTTTAAATTGCCACGGTACATGCTATGTACAACTTCCTAGCGTGAGAAAGAAAACATAATAATTAAAAAAAATAAGAAAAACCTTGACATAGATACAACTGTCCAAATTACTTAAGAAAAATATATTACACATGTAGTAACCAGTAGGCCTATCTAGATGTGGAAACAAACATACGTTGTAGTGTGAAATAATAAATATTAAACATGAAATATATTAATAACATATGTACATAGCTGACGTGAAAATCAGGGTGTTACACCATACAGACTTTATTTTGAATATTTTACTTTAATAAGTAAGCTATTGACCTGAACAGCAAGCAAAGGAAGCTAGCATGACCTTGTTCCTAGTAGGCAGACAGACGCCAGCAGGTAATACCAGGGGCCAGTCACTATATAGAGCTTTCCCTGCTCTTATCGAGCACTAACAATTCCGTCTGTACCAACACCGAAAAGTCATTATATTGACCTGAACAGCAAGCAAAGGAAGCCAGCATGACCTTGTTCCTAGTAGGTAGACAGACGCCAGCAGGTACCAGGGGCCAGTCACTATATAGAGCTTTCCCTGCTCTTATCGAGCACTAACAATTCCGTCTGTACCAACACCGAAAAGTCATTATATTGACCTGAACAGCAAGCAAAGGAAGCTAGCATGACCTTGTTCCTAGTAGGCAGACAGACGCCAGCAGGTAATACCAGGGGCCAGTCACTATATAGAGCTTTCCCTGCTCTTATCGAGCACTAACAATTCCGTCTGTACCAACACCGAAAAGTCATTATATTGACCTGAACAGCAAGCAAAGGAAGCCAGCATGACCTTGTTCCTAGTAGGTAGACAGACGCCAGCAGGTACCAGGGGCCAGTCACTATATAGAGCTTTCCCTGCTCTTATCGAGCACTAACAATTCCGTCTGTACCAACACCGAAAAGTCATTATATTGACCTGAACAGCAAGCAAAGGAAGCTAGCATGACCTTGATCCTAGTAGGCAGACAGACGCCAGCAGGTAATACCAGGGGCCAGTCACTATATAGAGCTTTCCCTGCTCTTATCGAGCACTAACAATTCCGTCTGTACCAACACCGAAAAGTCATTATATTGACCTGAACAGCAAGCAAAGGAAGCTAGCATGACCTTGATCCTAGTAGGCAGACAGACGCCAGCAGGTAATACCAGGGGCCAGTCACTATATAGAGCTTTCCCTGCTCTTATCGAGCACTAACAATTCCGTCTGTACCAACACCGAAAAGTCATTATATTGACCTGAACAGCAAGCAAAGGAAGCCAGCATGACCCTGTTCCTAGTAGGCAGACAGACGCCAGCAGGTAATACCAGGGGCCAGTCACTATATAGAGCTTTCCCTGCTCTTATCGAGCACTAACAATTCCGTCTGTACCAACACCGAAAAGTCATTATATTGACCTGAACAGCAAGCAAAGGAAGCCAGCATGACCTTGATCCTAGTAGGCAGACAGACGCCAGCAGGTACCAGGGGCCAGTCACTATATAGAGCTTTCCTTGCTCTTATCGAGCACTAACAATTCCGTCTGTACCAACACCGCAAAGTCATTATATTGACCTGAACAGCAAGCAAAGGAAGCCAGCATGACCTTGATCCTAGTAGGCAGACAGACGCCAGCAGGTACCAGTGGCCTGTCACTATATAGAGCTTTCCCTGCTCTTATCGAGCACTAACAATTCCGTCTGTACCAACACCGAAAAGTCATTATATTGACCTGAACAGCAAGCAAAGGAAGCCAGCATGACCCTGTTCCTAGTAGGCAGACAGACGCCAGCAGGTAATACCAGGGGCCAGTCACTATATAGAGCTTTCCCTGCTCTTATCGAGCACTAACAATTCCGTCTGTACCAACACCGAAAAGTCATTATATTGACCTGAACAGCAAGCAAAGGAAGCCAGCATGACCTTGATCCTAGTAGGCAGACAGACGCCAGCAGGTACCAGGGGCCAGTCACTATATAGAGCTTTCCTTGCTCTTATCGAGCACTAACAATTCCGTCTGTACCAACACCGCAAAGTCATTATATTGACCTGAACAGCAAGCAAAGGAAGCCAGCATGACCTTGATCCTAGTAGGCAGACAGACGCCAGCAGGTACCAGTGGCCTGTCACTATATAGAGCTTTCCCTGCTCTTATCGAGCACTAACAATTCCGTCTGTACCAACACCGAAAAGTCATTATATTGACCTGAACAGCAAGCAAAGGAAGCCAGCATGACCCTGTTCCTAGTAGGCAGACAGACGCCAGCAGGTAATACCAGGGGCCAGTCACTATATAGAGCTTTCCCTGCTCTTATCGAGCACTAACAATTCCGTCTGTACCAACAATGAAAAGTCATTATATTGACCTGAACAGCAAGCAAAGGAAGCCAGCATGACCTTGATCCTAGTAGGCAGACAGACGCCAGCAGGTACCAGGGGCCAGTCACTATATAGAGCTTTCCCTGCTCTTATCGAGCACTAACAATTCCGTCTGTACCAACACCGAAAAGTCATTATATTGACCTGAACAGCAAGCAAAGGAAGCTAGCATGACCTTGATCCTAGTAGGCATACAGACGCCAGCAGGTAATACCAGGGGCCAGTCACTATATAGAGCTTTCCCTGCTCTTATCGAGCACTAACAATTCCGTCTGTACCAACACCGAAAAGTCATTATATTGACCTGAACAGCAAGCAAAGGAAGCTAGCATGACCTTGATCCTAGTAGGCAGACAGACGCCAGCAGGTAATACCAGGGGCCAGTCACTATATAGAGCTTTCCCTGCTCTTATCGAGCACTAACAATTCCGTCTGTACCAACACCGAAAAGTCATTATATTGTAAAATAATTTATTCATCGGATTGACTATCAAATAGCGTTTTCCTTTTTCGTTTAAGATCAAATCAACTTTAATCGTACACACGTTAAGTATTAAGCAAACAATTTTATAAATGTTTTCAATTGTCTATGTTGTAATTATTCCATAAAG
>CM057005.1:19924232-19957228 GCA_029891345.1 Dryococelus australis
TCTCGGTGTTGGGGGGGGGGGGGCAACTTTATTAGTTGCCTTCGATCATAACATTGTTTTTTGTAATGTGATCCGACCTCCCGTGGTGCAGTTAGTCACTGCGCCACCGATCTAGGGCGCGCGAGTCTCTGGGTTAGAATCCCGGGTAAGGCATGGGTGTTTATTTAAGTTAGGTTACGAGTTAGTATAAAACCGGGAGACGTTAAAAAGCCATTTTCAATAGAATACAATTTTGCAATGTGAGTCATGGCACATAGGACAATCCAGTATTGCTGTCTTGCACAGTAACGATTTTCATAGTTTAAACTAATTAAATGAGGCTTTTAATTAAAAAGTAATAATGTTTGCCATACACAAACACACACACACACACACACACACACACACACACACACACACACACACACACACAATATATATATATATATATATATATATATATATATATATATATATATATATATATATATATATATATATATATATATATAGCGATTTCGCAATTTTATTTTTTGCAAAATTTTATAATGAAACTACATTTTTAGCCTTAGCGTCATACAGTTTGCAGTATGGAGTATGATTCTGAAGCCATTACATGAGGAATTTTGGAAATATAATATGCTTATACTTATTGTACACACGAACGCGCCAGTACATAAAAAAAAGCTCTCACTCACACTCTAGAATTCGGACATAAAATCTAACAATCTAGAATCCGGTCTTAAAGTCTACGAAATGACTGAGACACAATGTAACAATAAAATACATTCATACAAAAATGTCTCTGCTGCTTTATTCACCGCTCCAAGAGTCCAAGCGTCTGTCTGTACATTTTGTCACGACAGCGAGAATTCACCAGCATGTCAGATAACAGCAGAATAAATGTTTAGTGACTCGACAAAGCTTACGTTCAATTGTTCACAAACATCTACCTGGACGATGTTTCTGGCGTTGATTAACTAAAGACTGACAAAGCTGAAAAGTATATTAATCTAAAGATTATACTTTTTCTCACTACGTTTTATTTATTATTATTATTATTGGCATTATTCCCTTAGAATAATAATAAAAAAAAATACCTCGCACAATAAGATGGTCTCGACAAAACGAACAGCAGAATTTCGTAATCGCGATTGTTTTAGATATCAACTGCAATTTTGCAAAAGCAAATTTGTTAGTTCTAGTTACAAATACATGTAGATTACCATATTAAGTTAAAGTTTTTTTTTTTTTTTGCTTCACTGGCATGTAGGTATACTGCTATAGAGGCTAAGTTTGGTAATAATTATTTCTAACGAAATATTAAGCAGTAAGCATTATATGCCTATGTGAATAAGAATTTGTGAGTAGTCTATCTTAGCATACGTAACAACATTAAAAAATCTTTCTTTTAAAATTGTAAATTTGACTGTGATATGTAAACTAGTTAATACGAATATGTATCCCGACTCGTCAGTTCGTTGAACTTAATGTAGGCTACCTGTCTACTTTCTTATGTATCTGTGCACTCTAGAACGGGTATAACTAAAACCAAAAGACTGCTGTGACTCAATAAAACAAATATAATGCTTAACTAGCTATGTAGAGCCCACCTGCGTCCAAACGAGGCTTTTTAGCGGCACAATACACAAGCTACTTCTTCATATAGTCCAGTTATTTAATTTAAAAGTGTGATATATTTGTGAACTAATTGCAAGAAAAGGCTTTTTTTTTTCCTAAATAAAATTAGCAGAAAATTTTCTAGATTAACACATCCAATATCCACCAACATCCACTCAACTTTTCCCACTCTTTTCCTGGGATTTGCCCCGAAAAAACCCTAAGTTAATTAATAAGTCAAAAACAGTGCATCTTACGGTAAATAATGTGAATACAAAAATTAAATAACACATTTCGTGTAACATATCCGAAGTTAACACAAATTAAAGAACACATTTCGTGTAACATATCCGAAATTAACACAAATTAAAGAACACATTTCGTGTAACATATCCGAAATTAACACAAATTCATGAATAAATTCTATTTATTGTTCCGGGATGGTTCTTTGAAAAATATTGTAAAAATTAATAAGACGTGCCTTACGACCGAAAATGCAAAGACAAAAATTAAAAAACACAAAATTCCTTATAATATTTCCAAAGTTGTCAGAAATCCATTCATAATTTCTACTTATTTTTGCAATGTTTGTCCCAGAAAAAATTAAAAAAATTATGTTTTTCGAAAACGGCATCTGTTACAATCAAAAGTGTGAAAAAAAATTATTGAAGATCAAGAAATTTCCTTTTATATATCCAAAATCCACCCAGAAATTTTATTTTTCCGAGATTCGTCCTTAACAATCACTAAATAAACTATAAAGGTTAATAATTAAATAACTTTGTACCTTAGGACCAAAATATAACGAGAAAAATTTAAAGACCTTAAAATTACCTTTAACATATAACAAATTTTCTAAAATCAACCAATATGTTATATATTAATTTTCCCAGGATTAGTCCCAGAAAACATTTTAGAAATTTACAAACGTGCTTTATTAATAGCACAAATGTAATATTGAATTATTATTTGTCAAACAATCAGCTCTAGAAGCATGAAGCACCACCAATTAAAATAGTAAAGTGGTAAAGCTCAGAAATCTCCCTCCGGAGCATCCTCGTTGAATTTTTGATTCCTCCATTCTGAATTTGGCTTTCCATGATCTCTAGAGATAACTACATACAAATTTTATGACCGGATCCATTACCCAATCACCTTTAATTGTTTTCCGTTTTCGTATGCTCCGCTCTGTTAAGGGCAACTCTAAGAAGGGAGGGGCCACGGTGGCTGAGCGATTAGCACGCACGCCTCTCACCAAGGCGAACCTCGTTCAATCCCCAGCCGGGTCCCCGGATTTTCGCAAGTGGTAATCGTGCCGGACGATGTCGCTGGTCGGCGGGTTTTCTCGGGTATCTCCCATTTCCCCCGCCCCTTCATTCCGGCGCCGCTCCATATTCACTTCAATCAACCTCATCGGCTCTCAATAACTCGCTGTTAAGAGCCGCTCAAATGTCATCACTTCCAAGAAGGGGCGTGGGGGGCGAGTAGTAGGGGCATGATGATTTCACCTCACTTTTGATTAATCGGATTAACCCTTTGATATCAAAAGGACTCATCCTTAATCCAATTTTAATCCGATAAAAATTGTTAATCCGATTCTAATCCGATGATTTTGTGTTAATCCTTAATCCGATCGTAATTAGACGATTTTTTAAAATTCTTATTGGATAAAATGATATGTAGATTTCACTTATTGATCCAATTAATTTATTAATTTAATTTAATTTATCAATCAAATATAGTTGTGTGATAAGTGTATAGTTGTATTTAACTTTTTCCTTTTTTTGGGTGGGGGTGGGCAGGAGCTCTGGTACATCCTCAACCTGTGAGCTCTAGCGCACAATGAGGTGTGGTGTGTTGGGGATGGGGTATGTGTATGTTATATATGGTAAGTTATATATGGTGAGTTTAGTGCAAGAGTGTACTAAGAGTCAATATTTTTTGTGGTTGAGGAGCAGCTCTAGTATATATTGCCAGGATGGCGACTGTCACTCGACTGAGGTGTGGTGTGATGGGGACTGGGTATATATGTGGGAGTTTTGTGCAAGAGTGGCAAAAATATTTTTCGGAGGGGATATTGCTCATAGACGGTAGATAGGCGATTTTTGTTAATTAAACAGAAAGTGTCATACAGTTAACACACGAGAGAAATTATTTCAGAGTGTTTAAACAATTTCTACATGTAAATATATAACACGAGAAAAGTATAATGAACGAACACAACTATGTGACTATCACAATTATGTGAGTATGCAGTATGGAATTAATTAACGAAGCAAAAAAAGTCCCTAAAAATTATCTGCTAACGAACACAATATCAAGATATAAGACACTGCCTCTTGCACATGCCTTACATGAAACACGTCTGTCTGCCTGTGAGACTGGTGAGAAACTTTAGAAACACAATCCACACATTAAAATAAATGAATTGATTAAAACTCATAAAAAAGGAAACACTTAATATACATCCATTAGCTCAGGAGCTTAGTGACGCACTGAGGTGTAAACTTGGAAATTTTAAACAAAACGAATGTTTCCAAATAAATTAAACGAATGCGTAATGAAATCGCACCACTCCCAAAACACGTCTGTCCAGCTCGGAGGTTGGTAAGGAATGGCATCAGTGTATGACATGCACCAACTTATATATGTGGAACTTGCGGACAAGTTGAAATTACAGCAAAAAACTGAATACGACTGACTAAACGATTTACACTCTACTCATATGCATCCTGGATTATATATAGAAAAAAAATGTATCCCTACCAAGCACTGCATTCAATTTAATTAGCGAAATGCACAGACAATAATTTAGCACTTCCAGTTAACACGGAAAAATTAAGATCTTCAATCTCTCATTTTGAATTTTAAACAGACATAATAGAAATACATGTAATGAGATCGCCCCTCTCCCATAACACATCCGTCCACCTCGGAGGTCAGTCAATGAATGAAGCGATCTTATTTCGAGAGTCTGACTATATATACATGGAGAGTAGTTGAGTTGAAATTCACTACTGACAGAACCTATTTATCTACCAAGCTGTTTTGCGGTAACCACCCCGTCCGCCTACACCAGCTAAGAACTACCCCTTCCAATGCCGTGCTTCGCAAAAATTGCCCTCCTCAATGATAGAAATCGTGTTTCAGATGACTGCACTGCCCACAGAGGGTGCTGCAAAGCCTTCACTGTCGATTCAAGGCAATGCACCTCCTCCCTTCACCGTCAGCCTAGAACGTGTTTCCGTATAAATGTTCAGTCCCTCTCCCTTCGCCAACCAGAGCGCTGCCTTGTCTATGAAATGAAGCTTGCTTCAAGGACAAAGTGATGATTTCCCTAGCGGCAGCAACGGATTTTAACTGACCTGGGTTAGCTGCCTGTCCCTCTTCCCTCACCCTTCCTCTCAACAAATTGCTATTTTCGCTGGAACATTGAAGCTTCCTCCTATTTTCTCGAGATGCAAGAGCCTGGCGTATTCCCAGCAAAATAAAAAAATTTCACAAGTCCTACCAATAAAACTTTATTCTTTTTCTCATCACTAAGAAATACATTCCAAATGTCTTTAACACACAATAAATTCAGTTGAACAAATATATAATCCCTTTTCCAGCAAACTTTTTTCCTGCTTCCATCAAAATTTTTTCCTGTTTCTGCCAAACTTTTTTTTCCATTTTCCAGCAAACTTTTCCTGTTTTCCAGTAATCTTTTAACTAATAAATGATTCATTTTCATACCAACACAACTTTAAGACTTTTTTAAGTAATGAAAAACATACATCTTTCCAATTACACAAGTTAAACTTAGAACACCATTTTTAGTTTTAAGCAAATACTCAAATTAAACTTTATTTTCAAACTTTTAAAACGTACGTTAAACAAATTTGTTCGAAATGTTTTTTACTTTCAATCTGTTTTTTCTAAAAATATTTATTCGTATTTGTACGGGTTATTTTCCCACTTGTGAATTTCTAACACAAAATGTGTATATATATTTAACTCAGTGTTAAGTCGGCATCTGCTAAGGCCAGTATGTGTGTGTATGCGTGCATTTGCATAGCATTAGCACTAGTGAGACTTAGGTGTTTACAAAAACTCCACGCCTCTACCACAAATCTAGGTGTCTACTAAAGATCCAGGCATCCATGCATCTACTACAGCTTCAGACCTCTACCACGACAGGCGTAAACTACAATTACATACGTATACTACAACAGGCATCCACTACGACAGGCATCTACTCCAGCTCCAAGCATGTACTACAACTTCACTGTATCAGCTATATCTACAAGGGATTTTCATCTCTGCATCACATCGCAACAGGTACAATGCATCAAGATCACTGCTGTGTCAATCGTGATTCTGAATGTGTTGAAACATTCAATGCGATGTTAGCTTATGGGAAGGCGAAAATATTATTGAGTTTAGACAGCTGCCAACTGCGAGTGTTGCCGAAATAGTTTATCATTTCTTTTGCGGGCCACAAAATAAAATAGTGTATCTTTTCCTTGATGAACATTTACAAGCTGATGAGAATATTGCATCTTATTTGCCATGTGAAGACTGTCCTTATGGCATGCCTGCCTTTGCTATTAATGGGAACTCGCAACATATGCAGAGGGATTGTATGTTGTGCAGGCTGAAAGAGCTACTTGAAGCTATAATCATTCCAAATGTTGTAATGGACGATTCAGGAGTCGATGAAGTAGATTCCACAGCAAGAACTGTTATCTTGTAAGTGAAATGAGGTACTTTTTATGAGGGAGAGACTTTTTTTGTAAATAGTGCATAAAGAAATAACGTAAAAATTATGTTCTATGCTAAGGGTTTCGAAAACTACCTAGACAACTCCTTTGTAATGAAGGAGCTTCCTATTTCTTATACAACCGATGCTAATGACTCTAAAGTATTATGCTTTAAATCTTCCAGATCTTGGTGCAGTTTAAAACCTGAAGTTAAAATTATGTTACAAGAACAGACTTGCGAGATACATCACCTGAAATGGGACTCTGGTGACATAGGTTACGAAAAACATTTTTAATATGTAAATGATGTGTTACTCGAAGACTATCCCACACATGTGCTTGGAAAAATGCAGAAGGAAATTTTAAAACGTTTAACCAATGCAAAAGTAATACATATCAGAAGATACCACGACTGTTCGAGTATTAATTCAATTGTCAAATGTTATAATATAAATCACTGTGAGGAAAAAAACATTCTTTTCACAATATAAAAGCGAAGCTTTAAGAGAATATTTGTACCAACATCCAATCTATGTGTAGAGTTATTAATTTTTTAAAAATGGTTTGTTCCAGTTAACATAAGATTATGAACAAAAATGGAGAAATTCGACCCAGTGATGACGTACTCCAGTATATTTCGAGGATACAAGAAAGTATGGTTCCAGTCCCTAGGTAACATATAATTATAAATACAGATGTGCAATGGGGATGCACACTGGAATTTCGCAAAAAGTTTCAGAGAAAGCATGTATACAGAATGAGTGTTGCCTGGCAACAAACTGCCCTGTTCTTCTTAGGACCTATGTTTTGAAAATCGCAGTGTAGAAATAACCAAAGAACCAGGTTTTCATTAAATCAAATATAAATTGATTAGAGAATTTTACAACAGCCTCACCTTATGGACTGAAACATGTAATAATAAGGAACACATCACGCAAATACAAGGTAGTATCGGACTTCTATGAGCACCATGTGAAATGTGGGACTGTGAGGTTTATAACAGCAATGTTTGTATTTGTAAATTTGATCTAACAAAGCAGTTGTTGAAGAACTAATTTTAACACAAACTGGAAGAATATGTGACTATATACACCAGAGCTGCAGTGACGATGAAGAGGTCCGACTCATCACTTCAGTACGCTAGTGTTACTCCAGGGCACAGGCGAGTGTTGTTTAGAATTGGAAATTAATCTAGTTCACTACAGATACAGACGTGCAACAAAGATGAACATTGGTGTTTCTTGTTAATCAGTCCAACAGAAACTTTTAAAGTTCCCGATGTATATTATGGGCGAAATACTTGTGATTTATATAATTTACGTCCTGACAGCAAGCTACCTTGCAATGACAACCAACTAGAATTTGAAGCTCACAGTGGATACATCACCAAATGCAAGTCCTATCAGAAAAACAAATACACCACACAGAAGGAGTGTAGTTGTTCTCTTACTACAGTTTTGACAACAATGCAACAACAAACAACATTTTACGTATATCAGTGACCAAGAATTAATGAGAAAAATGAGTGTTACAACAACTATATAAAGGAGTTTATTCAGAATTAAATTGCCAGTCATGGCTAGAATCTTCGACCCTACAGAAGTATACGAAGTCATACATATTGAATACAGAAAAGTGTTCTTTAAACTATATGACGGTATTCTACATGTTCAAGTCTGCAACAATATAGAACATTGGTGCTACACCTTCGACAACAGTATCGGCATTCGTTTTGGTGAAGGAATAGCATGCAAAGATTATGCTGTGAGGTGTCTTCACCCCGACAGTGACTTGCCAACAACATTAGAAGATTTGATTATTGCCAGTCTTAGCAAGGAAATAGAAGAGGAACTGTGAAATGGAGTAATCGCTTACCAGCTCACCAGACCTCACCAGGCAATCACCCTTTGTTGGAAGGGGACCTGTGACAGGGACATCTACAACTTTATTTTTGAACAAGGAGGATTATTTTTTCCCATCCATGTGTAATTTATATGCGTGTGAAGTGGCTAATTCAGAATAATGTTCCCAATGAAATACTAGTATGCATTTTGTTTACTAAAGGTTTGTATTCTGTAACTTATATTTTATTATATTCACATTTTGTTGTTAACAAAATATGTGTCAGACATTCATTTCAAATGTACGTATTTCTCTCAAGCTTTTACAGCATGTAGTAAACAAACTAGTTATGATAGCACTTTTACTAACTGCAACAGTTCTGAATGTCTTGTAAACCAGTACAGATCACACAGAGTAGATCATAAGCACAAGCTTAAGGGCGAATGCATTGTTGTCATATTGTGAGGAAGAAAAATGTTTGAAACATCTTGTTTATAATAGACACACTGTCTTGCCCTGTCAGTATTTTGAAGAATGTGATGATTATCTTCATACTTTATATCAGTAGAGCAAAAAAAAGTTTGGTTACACGTCTCATACTGGGTGTGATTCATCAAAATGTTACATGCATTGAGCATTAAATTTAGCAAAAATAAAATTTAGCACTAAAACACATTTCAACTTGAAAATTTAGAGAATTAATTTATCAATATACACACATTGTTCCTTGCTAAACCTTTTTAGTCGAATGTTGGATGTCATAGTAGTAACATGATGTATTTCATCCTGCAAATCATTATGTCAGTATAAAACAAGTAAAGTCCAATACAACTTACACCCCATGGTGCAGTGGACTTTTTCGAGAATGTATGTAAAGTTATGACAATATTTTTCACTTTAAAGTAATTTATTTTCCTTTGGGGACAAAGAGTCACAAACTCATACAATGCAGTGACAACAAGAAATGTGCAGTGTTTTATATGACTGCAAACACACCTCTTCCATTTAGTATTGAAGATGTGTACTCACATTATGTTGAATAATATCTTGACTTGGTTGAAAGCATCATTTTACATGCCCCTACTTGTAAAGACGTTTGTGTACAAACATACAGGTTAGAACCAGGGTGTAAGAAATTCTCCCTCCTTGAAAACAGAGCTCAAGAAGGGGATCTGTATCCAATATTTAAAAAATGCATGAGAACTTTGTTCGCAGAAGTCGCTATTAGTTTATAAAAATAATTGTTTTTAAGGTATATATATAGAATCAACTTGTATTTGATAGTGTTCGACATATTGTGTTGCCTGTAGTTGTTTTGGAGCAAGGTGTAATTGTTGTGCATACTGTTTTGGATCTACCTGTATTTTTTTTTAAATATTTGTGGGACATCTTTTATTTGTTTGTGTGTTTTATACTATCTATTTGTTTTTGAACATCCTATCTAACTCAGTGTTATAATAATTTTTTGAATCATCATATATTTAGTTGGTCCGATGTTAGTTCTATAAGCTGAAATGATCTTATAATAGGATTATGTTGGTTTTGGGGCATTTGAGTTTTATGGTATGTTGTTATATTTGTAAAGTTTATTTTCAGTTGGGTGGTACGTGTAATTGAATTGTGTGATTGTGTGTATGTGTGTGCGTTTGTATGTATGTTTCTGTGTGTGTATTTGTGTATGTATGTGTGTAATCTTTGTATAAGTGTGAACTTGCTTCATAATTGAAGCTGTTCCCTGAGCAATGTTTGCGAAGTGTGATTACTTGTTACGGATTTTGTATCAGAATGTAAGTTATGAGTCTCGATCCTATATGTAAATTTTATTTTGTGTAGTTATCGATTGCTTATTACACCAATCTATTTACCTTGTGTTTTGCTCATAGTTCACTGTTTAAATTACAAACTAATAAACTGAATAAAAAGTAAGTATCCTGAATGGGAATCGAGTTCAGTAGCAATCAGCTCAGTCATTAGAGCCCAAGTTTAACGAATATAGCTTTGGTAGATGAGAAATTATGAGTTACTATGTTTATAAAGGGATTTGGGTGTGTTTGACAGTGTAGTCTTGTTTGTTGTTGGGGTTGATGTGTATGTTATGAATTTGATGTCTGTAGCTGTGGTATATGCAAAATTATGAGTTAATTTGCTTATAAAAGGGCTTTAGGTTTGTTTGGCCTTATAGTCTTGTTTGTTGTTGTGGTTAATGCATGTGTTATGAATTTGATCAGTATAGCATCAATGGTTCGGAAATTATGCCTATATGTATAAAAGGGCTTAACTCAAAATTGATCACTCTAGAAAGGGTCTAGGACTTAAATGACCTGTTGAAAGGTAAACGATGTGTTGTATTTGATGTTCGGAGTGGTTATATAATTAAATAAAAACATTTATTATTCTATGATTACTAAAATTCAAGATAGTGACGGTTATAGTTACATAATCTTTTTTCTGCCCATGTATTCTTAAGTGACTAATAAATACGAATATTTTGTTCTGTCACTCGGTTATGTTTGTTTTGTAAAAAAAAATACATTTTTAATTTACAACTATTTTTTTTTAGTAAAAAAGTTACATTTCGAATATTTGGCAGTTTCTAAATTAAATCTCCTTTAAAATATGAGTTCATGAATATATCGCTTCATACATGTATTTTTGACAATTTTAAAGTTTTATATATAAAATAATACTCAAATTCCTAACTTTTTTACATAATCATGTTTTAACTAATCGATTGTTCAATTATGATATATACTACATATTCATTTTGGATGTTTTTGTCTGTGTGGTTATTTATAGAAATACAACATTTAAAATTCTTTTGTTACACCTTTTAGGATAGCCAAGTGGTTAAAGGCATCGCGTGAATGATATGGGGTTCTCTGGTTCAATATCATCCAAAAGTAAAGTTTTTTTATAGTGTACTAATGCATTACATATATGATGGAGAGAATTGTCTTAAGCTTCCAGCCAATCTCAGAGTTCATAATGACATTTAATAGCATTACCAAGACGGCTCTTGGAGGGCGAGCGACCCGCCTGCTCTCTGGCAGGCATTACGAGAATTTGTGTGCTATCTACCAGTCGATGATGGCATCAAGAGACATCAGCACTCCTGGTGGTCAACTCTGCAACTAATATGGAGGCTGATGGCACCATCAGTGCTGCCTATCTGTCAAGTTTGGAACTGAAGACAGCCTATCTCGCAGGGAAGGAGTGTATGGGGGAGGTGTGGGGAGGCGGTTAACCATATCTGAGGAGAGGAGGATGATGAGTGGAGGGGTGCAATTAGGGGTGGGGTGATAGTGTATCAGACCTCAAGTGTAGATAACTATGATATAGTGTGTTGTGAAGAAGAAAGGCTGTGGAGGGGGTGGGGGTGTACATAGGTTAAAGGGTTGGATCATGCGAAGCTGAGTGCAGAGCTAGGTGTGGACCAATTACAGCACAGGATTAGCTCCTCAAGTGAGGTGCTAAGTGAGGAACAGATTGTGGTGCTAAGTGATCTGGTATTTCGTGCGATTTCAGCCCTAGGTGAATCTTATGGGACTATGTCTACAATGTCATGGTCAAGGTCAAAAAAAGGTGATCTAGAATGCTCTCGCTCCTACTACTCACAAATAATTACAATTCAATTTATTCATCAAAATTTCGTTTTCTGAATAAACCGGGGGGGGGGGGGGGAAGTCAACTACATAGTAATACTCATCAGTCCCCTCCTCCTCCCGAAAAAAATTCTGGATTGCCCCTGTGGTCTGCAACAACATTCCAAACCGACATGATTATTAAAAATCCAAGGTAGCGGGCCGATACTTTTTAATTTTTCATACATTTTTAAAAAATATTTTTTATTTAAATAATATATTTACTAGAATAATGGCTAGGGATACGGGAGGGGGGATGAACAACCAACATGACATCGAACCCTGGGCCAATATGGCGGTCGGAAACGACCAACATGGCCGCTGGCTGTGCCTTTCAAGTTGGCGGTCTACTAGGAACTCCGATGCATGATGCATGTGCCTAAACGAAGATAAATACGCCACTTGTGGATAATTTCTAGGGTACGAAATGGATGAGTGTTTGAAATCGCAACAACCAAACATTATCAGGTAGAAATTCAATAAGAAAGGAATGCCGTAGGCCTACTAGTTGGGAATTGTATAAGTAGACAATAGCCTCCACTTTCTTTTTAAGTTAATTTTCTGAGATAACCCAATAACTTTGGCATTGTTTGTTACACGTTTTTACAAAGTAGCTGTCTGTACAACCCAATAACTTTGGCATTGTTTATTACACGTTTTTACAAAGTAGCTGTCTGTACAACCCAATAACTTTGGCATTGTTTGTTACACGTTTTTACAAAGTAGCTGTCTTTCAAACCCAATAACTTTGGCATTGTTTGTTACACGTTTTTACAAAGTAGCTGTCTTTACAACCCAATAACTTTGGCATTGTTTGTTACACGTTTTTACAAAGTAGCTGTCTGTACAACCCAATAACTTTGGCATTGTTTGTTACACGTTTTTACAAAGTAGCTGTCTGTACAACCCAATAACTTTGGCATTGTTTGTTACACGTTTTTACAAAGTAGCTGTCTGTACAACCCAATAACTTTGGCATTGTTTATTACACGTTTTTACAAAGTAGCTGTCTGTACAACCCAATAACTTTGGCATTGTTTGTTACACGTTTTTACAAAGTAGCTGTCTTTCAAACCCAATAACTTTGGCATTGTTTGTTACACGTTTTTACAAAGTAGCTGTCTTTACAACCCAATAACTTTGGCATTGTTTGTTACACGTTTTTACAAAGTAGCTGTCTGTACAACCCAATAACTTTGGCATTGTTTGTTACACGTTTTTACAAAGTAGCTGTCTGTACAACCCAATAACTTTGGCATTGTTTGTTACACGTTTTTACAAAGTAGCTGTCTGTACAACCCAATAACTTTGGCATTGTTTATTACACGTTTTTACAAAGTAGCTGTCTGTACAACCCAATAACTTTGGCATTGTTTGTTACACGTTTTTACAAAGTAGCTGTCTGTACACTGTTGAAAAATCCGTCTCTTTCGGAACAGTACAGCTACGGGCCTCTCCATGGTGCCAGTTAGTTCTTCTGTATTTTCTGTTTTAAAAAGGAGAATACTAAAAAAGTTAAAATTTCGCTATGAGGGTATTTCAACGTGTACAAAAAATAAATTTAAAAAAATTTAAATAGTTGTCTTTGAAGTGAGATTTGAACACATATGACATTTTTGAGATCCATGATCCTTAGCAGTCAGCTAAGACCTTCTTGTGACGGTATCGAGTATATACATGCTATTTGAAGTTAGTTCCTTGCAATATTCTAGTGTTTTAAGTGCTGATAATTGTTGTAGATGCCTGCAGTGGCGTGTAGTGAGTTTTTTTTTTACATGGTAAGCAATTTCTGGTAACAAACGCAACTTCCAACTTTGCTTACCCTCCACATGTATTGATAGTTTTATTACCTAATATTAGTTTTAAAAAAGGAAACGAAATTAATATAATAATAATTAAACTGAGTATTATTTGGAGGGCATATTACAGATTATAAGAGAACTCTCGTTTTTCCGAACACTTTCATTCACTTTCCAAGGAAAAACGTAGGACTGCAGGACACAAACTGAACGATTGCTTTCCCTCGAGCATGTGACGTGTTGTTGCTCACGAGTTCGATATCGATTCTTCGCTAGTCGCTCCCGTTTGTGGAAATAAAGACTAGATAGCAGCACTATGCGTGTACAGTACGGGAGTTACGAAAATTCTGTTACTCTAATCGGAGATGGGAAACACAAAATTAAATGTGTTTCAAGTTAAGGCGAAAACTATAAAGGGTCAAACATTTCCAATATGTATAGGGTACGCATTGCTTACCTTGCGTGTATGGAATGAATGCCACTGGATACCTGATGATACTTTTTGATGTTCGAAGTAGTAAGTGCTCGTGGCGTGGATCACCTTGACTTCCGCAGAAACGACGATTTTCTCGTTACAATCGCGTTATTCGCAATTGTTCGTTCCTGAATGCCTAGTGGTACTGGAAACGCGACGACATCCCGGATTTTACATTTGCGGAGCTCGGTTACGTTCTCCGTCATCACGGATCGCGTTTCCGTCTATATTCACATCAACATTTCCGTTAATTTATGGACAATTTAAATAATAATGTTTTCTACACAGATTTCCAAAGATATTTTTGTATAGTTGGATGATAATACATTTGAGTTCTCTCTCGAACTGAAAAATAATTAAAATTTAATTCTTGAGAGGTAAGAGACTTTTAGAAGTCCAAGTTGCCGGCCACAAAATTTTGTTATAGTTTATTCACATCTTCACAGTGTTTGAAATGCCACTTCATATATGACGCATTTGGTTGTTAACTAAATACATCATCCATCACAAGCGTTTTATACTTCTGTTAATAGAAATGTATCTCATTTATAATAAATTGAACATTAAGTTTAACTTCTCTTAACTTATAATAATTAATTTATAATTAATAAGAATAATCTGAGTGAGAAAACATGTAACTTGGTAATGCCTCGTAATTAAAAGTTCTCATGTAGAATATTATTAAAGGCTGTTCACGATAAAATGAGCACTTTTGAAATCCCTGCTTAAGATCTACTTATATGCATGTTGTGTATTATTCCGCCTTATGTAAAATTAACATTGCCATGGACCTTATGACTTTATTCGTACGTCGGTCAAGTGAAGCTGTGAAATTATTAAAAAGTAAATATTCTCCAAATCTGCTATTTTTTAAGCTTCGATACATGAAAAAAAAAAAAAAACCAAAACGCGAAATATATAATTTCATTTATCATAAATGGTAACCTAACACTTTTTCCATCCATCGTTACTAACTTTACTGGGCGCGTGCCACGCAGTGCGCTCGTTATAATATATACTGGCAGGCGTAGTGACTTTCTTCTAAGGTTGATTTTAAAAGTGCTCACTTTACCGTGAACAGCCTTTAGACAAAGTGCGCAGAATGTGGTGCGTAGTCCCTATGGTGTACTTTTCTAGACTTATTGAGCCTAGCTTTCAGGAGGCGTAGGAATATTCTGGAAGTAGAACAACTTCATCAAGCCAGACTTGAGAAAAAGTTTGAAATAACACCGTGAATGTTCTAGAGTGTTAGCATATCCTTACTTGCCGTCATAATGGCATAGCGAGCTGTAGACGCGGCTTAGACGCGCAGTCGGTTCGTTTGCGAGAACGCTAAGCTGCAAATCCCCTCAAGGGAGAAGCGAGGGGGCCCATTGTGGGCCGAAACCATCGCGCAACCAGACAGCCACTCCTGCCGGACCAATCTGCTGATTACTGCGCGAAATGGTTAATTAGGCCCACTAATTGATTCCGGCGCTCTGTTAATGCTTGGGCCGGCCCCGGCCATTAACCGGATTGGAGATTACGTTAGCCGCTGCCTTGGCTGAAGGGATTAGTTTCAGTCGGGGGCATTAATTATTGAGGTACGCCACCCTCTGCTGCCGTTTTCGAGATAGAGCGCCCTGACCCAAGTTAACGCCGCGCCCACTACTCCATAGTGAGCGCGGCGTGATTTCCATTCCGCAATGAACTCTTCCCTACAGTTAAGGATTGACTTAACAGAATAAGTGTTCCGTGTGCTTGATATAATATTCAATGTATTCAAGGGTAGTAGTTTATGGCTGTCGTGTGCGGGTTGTGACGGGTCGTGTGCGTTCTTGGCGTGACTTAAGAGATCGTTATATTTTACGTCTTAGGTACAAGTCAAGACAAAGTAGCCAACCAGAGCACAGCAACAGTTGTAGGCGGGAAACTGTATTTACAACTTGTATTTAGGTTATGTCGTATTGTGAAATCGTATGAAAGTAATTATTTTATTCGAGAGACAGCATCCTCTTAGTTTAAAGAACTAACCGTCCATGGTCATGATTTATTTCTTGGAACGGGTTTTCAAATTCGATTTATTTAACCGTTTCAGATGTATTGATGCAAATGTTCAATATTTGGCTTCGGCACAAGCAGAAAAAAAAAAAAAATGTAAATAATCTTCACTCTTGTCCATATTTCCAGGTTATGTCGGCTGCTTTCGTCTTATACGATTCTGATTGGCTAGACTTAACAGTTGCTAATTCAATCATAAATAGCAAATCTTCTCATTATTAATTTTCCGTGGGCTTATCGGGCCATTAAGTAAAATTCTTAATTCTTCCGTATTTAATCGTTAACCCACATTTAATTGCACTACAACTGCTTCTATAGTCCCAAAAAACCCCGAATATAAATCACATTCTCTCCTAGCAGTGTCCTGAAAGTGCAAAGTAGGTAGTTATTCATAATATTTTCGGAATAAAATGTCTACACTGAATAATTTTAAATTTTACCAAGGGTAAGGTGGGAACTTGGCACCAAATAACAGGCAAGTGGAGACAGGTTTAATTCATTTGACGTAGTTGGAAGAAACGGTTTTGTATGTACATACGACTCATTCAGTAGCGTAGAAATTATTTTCTTATGGAGGGGGACACAAGAACATTCGGAGTTGTGTTATCAATTATTTATATTCTTCTGCACACAGGTTCCGCATTAGAAACGCACTGCTACAACTGCATTAGAAAACTGCGCTATTACAAGGTTTTTTTCTTTTTTTTACCAGAACAGCAATAACGAGCTTCAACTGCGTGGTTCAAAATATAGTTTAAATTGAATATTCTTTCAGAACGTTTGAATTTGAATATTCTGGACACTTGATACGCTAAGAAAAAATTGTGCGTATATTAATTAATTTTACCGTCTAAAATATTACGGACTTTTTTTGTGAGATTATAACAGCAAGTAGATTTAATCAACTTAAAAAATATCAACGCTTCTTTTTTTTTATCAAACACAAAATAAGGTATTAACTTTTGGGAGTGAAAATGACACCCGTGTTTCTCACAACTGATTACAGTGCAAATAATAAATAAAGAAATATTTTATTTGGGAGTAAGAGGTCTTTTGTTATTAATGGCTGTGCAGGTAGATAGGTTCTGCAAAAAAAAAAAAAAAAAAAAGATCATAGCCGTCTCATTATCCGAATAACTGCCACAATTTGTATACACAAATATGAGCATTATTTTGCGTTTTATAGTGCGCAAGTTATCTATAGCTCATTGTTAGCATTGCCAATTTAGTAAAACACAGGAAAAAATGTAAGCAGTGGATGTTATTTATTTTGCTTTCGTTCTAAAATTAGCGTCTTGGAGTACATACCAGGCTAAAACAGGAACATATTTTTTTAATGTTAGAGAAAAAAATAGGGAATTATTTTGAGTGTAAAGCCACCACTTTCCGATTTCAATACGATGTTGGAGTTTTGTGTACAATTTGAATATTGACACAGATAAAAGTGTTTATTGAAGTTGTTAATTTTGATGCTAGATTGATAGTAAAACATAGTAAAGACATTGGCATTTGAGAAAATGAAGGGGGGGGGGGGTAAGGCGTGTTATGGGACGAGACCTTCGGTCCCCTTCCCTTAAATAAGACGCTGGACGGAATTACGCCTTTATAATACCTCAGCATATGAGCTCATAAAAACCAAGCTTTTATTTCATTCCTATAGAGTTCAAATGAAAGGTATCCTGATATTATTGCACACATTTATCTTTTCCACGTGTTTTATAATTATAAACATTGTACGTAGAAAAAGAAGTATTTGTGTTAAGTATTTCGCTCTTGCACTAGGATTCTTATTATTTTCTCACTTGTGAAATCCCGGGAACTGCTGCCTCCTAGCGTCGACAGTAACAAACACTCCACGCTGCGACACGTGCTGCCCTCTACCACAGAGTAAGTACAACATTAGGGAGGGGGGGGGGGCTTTTTAAACAATTTATGAGATGAGGGGACTTCCTATGCTTTTTAAAGAAATGTGGAATAACTATTCATGAGTAGTATGTATTCTAGGTGAATGTATTAATGAGTAGTGTGTATTCTAGGTGAATGTATTAATGAGTAGTATGTATTCTAGGTGAATGTATTAATGAGTAGTATGTATTCTAGGTGAATGTATTAATGAGTAGTATGTATTCTAGGTGAATGTATTTATTGTCGTAGTTGTGGCATATTATTTAAAATATAAAATAAAGAATACCATTTAATCAAAATAAAACAAAATGAATGCATAGCAATTTTTCTTAAACATTTCAGTAATAAAACTGATAAAAAGTTTATTTGTCATAATTATTAGAAACACTAAGAAGTAAAAGAATTTAATACCTAACGGGTTTGAATCACCTGTAAATGTACGTCGTTGTACTAACTCAATTAACATATGATTTTCACACCTATTGTCTCTATGTAATATTCATGTGTACGAATATGTAAATATTTTATGTATGTCCATAACTTTATTTATTTTTGTTTAATATTTCTTTTTATTTTGCTACTTGTAGGATTTTCAAATTTATATGTTGTGATGGCAATCTTACATGTTTAATTACGTTAGGTGAGCTAGCTTTCATTTTTGTCTGTTGATGTGTAATTAATGTTTACATTAATTTTTTTCTCAATTTTTTATTAATTCTTCAGGGATTTTATGTATGTATATCGCCGTTTCGAGACCTCGTATTCTATACTTTTTCTCGGTTAGGTCGTTGAAAGTGGCTCGTTAAGGTCGTTTTGAAAGTATTTTGTTTTTATGGGTCTGCATGTTCGAATCCAGCCATGTGATTGGCTGGCCAGGTAAGCACTCCAATGCCCGGTTGCACCATCGTAGTTCGAAACTCTATCTGAGATCGCATCTAAGATCGACACAGGAAAATGTTGCACCATTCGAGTTCAGAACTGAACTGGAGATCGAGATGAAGTTCATTTCGAACCGCTGAAATTGGCGGTTCCAAAACTCTATCTGAGATCAGCAGCTATCGTCGAAAAATGTAGTTTGAAAATATGCCAACAGATAGAACTATGGTCGATTATTTTCTTGGGAATTTAAAACAATATTATACACACTTTAATACTATTCAGTAAAATTCGTACAAAAATAATTCACTTAAAACAGATCGCACATATAGTTCTATCTACAGTGAAAAATACTCTTACTTCCATAACGTCATATATTACCAACCAATAGCAAAATTTGTCTCATTTTTAAACTCGATTTTCCACTTTGGAACCAAGATCGAGGAATCGGAGCTCCAGAATCATGAAATTTCGTTGGTGCAACACTTTTACATCGGAACCAAGATCAAAATGGGTCTTTGTTCGGAACTAGGATCATTTGATCTCGGATCGGGAAAGACATAATTTTTTGTGAAAAGCAATGTTAAATTCCTGGACGTATTTTTATATGAGATATTTTGGCAACATTCTCACATAAGTTTTAAAGGGTTTAGGTTATGACTAGGCACGACCACATTCAACGATTTTGGGTCTGTGCTCATGTCTTCTGGTTTTTGTAGATTACCATCAAGGATTTTTCATTACACGGTTTTCATTTAATTTAATTGAAGTGGAAGCTGAAAATTAAGAGAAATATTAAAATTTCGAAAGATTAAGATTAATATTCGCTGTGTCGACTACCTTTGTTGTAGTATTGTGTCTCCTTGTCCTCCAGTTTCCCTTGAATTTAAGTTGAAGTTCAGTGATCTATAATTAAGTTTGAATGATAGGTAGCGATCATAAGTGAATGCTTAAGATTGCATTTCCCAAAATTTTACGTAAAGCTATTAAGTGAGTCCCCTGGGAATCGGTCTTGGTAATCCAAAAATTACATTAATTACTTTAAGAAGGAATACAAAGAAACATTAAATGTATGTTAAATTTTGATATATAAAATAATATTAGGTGTTCTGACCGAGATTCGGGTTTGATAATCTGAAACTACCATAACATTAAGCAAGCCTAGCATCTGCCCAAGTCATACACAAAATTAGGCAAGAATCGGAAATGAAATAATATTATGTATCCTCACCGAGGATCGAACTCGAAAATCCGAAATTAAGATTACATTAATTACCTCTACCATCTACTCAAGTAAGAGATAAAAAATTTGGTTAAAATCAGAAATGAAATAATATTACAATGGTAAATATGTCCTTGATGAGTATGTAATTGGTGAGTTTATGAATAACTATGTTTATAAAAGAGCTTAAACACATAATTGACTTTGCCAGAAAGGATTTAGCACTGAAATGTGCTTACCATTATGCTGGATATCGGGGTTTGGTATCTTATGTTATGAATTTGATGACCATATCGTCAATGGTTTGGAAATCATGACTATATTTACAAAAGGGCTTAACTAAAATTAAACTTTTACCAGAAAGGGTTTAGGGGCTAAATGACCTTACCATTATGTTGTATGTCGGATACAGTGTCTATGTTATGATTTTGATGACCATAGAATTAATGGTTCGGAAATTATGACTATATTTACAAAAGGGTTTAACTGAAAATTGAGCTTGCTTGGAATGATTTAGGACTTGAATGACTTGTTGAAAGGTAAACAATGCATTATGTCTGATGCTCAAAGTGTTTACAAATTTATTTTAAAAATAATAAAATAAGGCTTTTATACTTATTAAATTCAAGATGGCGACAGTTATAGTTACATAATCATTTTTCCTAACGATATAATCATAAGTGTCTAAAAATACGAATATTTTAATATGTCACTTGGCTATGTTTGTTTTGTAAAAATTAATAACTGTATTTTTTAATTTAAAGATTTTTTTTTTTAAAGAGTGTATTTGGAATATTTGACTGCCGCGACCCCATAAACTAAATTTCCTTTAAAATACTTAATCGTGAATATATCACTTCATACATGCATTTTTGACAATTTTAAAATTTAATATACATATATTAATATAGATGCATCACTTTTTTATATATAAATTACGATTTATTCATTTATTACACCTCCTTTTTGAATGTGCGAGTTCAAAGTTGTGTTTCTTTCTATATATAGAACATTTAAAATTCCGTTTCTACTAATGACTTGCTGGTTAAGTAGATAAAGGCGCTGTGCTATGGAGCCAAACCAACTGAAAGCAAAGTTTTTAAAGTGTACTAATGCACTACATATATGATGAAGAAAATTGCCTTAAGCTTTCAGTCTATCTCCAGCGCTCCTAGCAGCAGATAATAGCATTAAACAAGATTGGCTCTTGGATGACTAGCGACTCGCACACTCTCGGGCAGGTATTGTGAGTGAGAACTTGTGCGCTATCTAGCGGTCGATGACAGCATAAAGAGACATTACATTAGTGCTCCTGGTGGTCAACTCTACAACTAATATGGCAGTCGATGGCTACAGTAGCGCTGCCTAACAAGCAAGTATGGAACTGAAGACAGCCTACCTTGCTGGGAAAATGAATGGATAAAGGATATTTGTTAGGGGGGGGGGGGGCTCAAGAGACTACAATCTCAAAGCAGGCATCAATTAATTCCTGATGTAATTAAATTATATCTCATTGTGAGGAGAGGGTGGTGGGTGACAGATGGGGGAAGAGGTGTCGGTGTGTGGAGGGTTAGATAACTCTGGTTATAGCTTGTTGTGAAGAAGTATTGGGGGGGGGGAGGGGGGGTTGGGCACACAGAGCAGGTTGTGGTTCTCTCTCAGGATGCTGTGCTGATAGAGGAGGAAAGTGAATTTAGGTGGCCCAGCTTTTCCAGGGATTTCAGCCCTAGCTTAATCTTATGGGACTTAAGGCCAAGGTCAAGGTAAAAAAAAGAAGTAGGACCCGATTGTCTTACTCTCAGCATCATCAGAATCAGGCATATTTAAGGGTGCGAAGTGCAGTTCGGATTAAGTATCTGAGTAGAAATATTCGTTACCACTGCTGGATTCATTATCTTATCGTCTCAGTGAACTTGAAGGTTTATTCACTAATTTTATTTTATTTTTTTGCCTGGGACAGGAAGTTGCTAGTTGCTTTGCTGTTAAATTCTTCTTTAACTTTCCAGTCTTATTACTGAAGAATTTTCCAGGTGTTACTTGTTTTGCAGCAACCATAGTCTCTAACTTGGTCTTGTATGGTGATGACATCAGAACAGTGGGAGTTTCTGGCTTTCTCCTCCTGTTTTATGTCTTTCTCACTGGTGGAGGAGGACAAATGTGAAGCGGTAAGACATCAGGAGTTTTTGAGCAACTTGCTACTGGTTCAACTGGGAGAACTCTATCAAGATCAGTGGATGGATGGTTTGAACTGCTCACACAGTCCTGGGTGTTTTATCATGAACACTTTTCTGTGCACCAGTGCCATTGTCTGATCAAGGCATGTCAGGAAAGCGTCTTGGTTCAGTGAATGTTAAATAGGCAGCCAAATTATCATCCTCTGTGAACATATTCCTACATACTTGATAAATAACTGTAGCCTTGAAGCTATTTAGAGAAATGTTGCCTCTTTCGACTTTTAAATAAGCACGTCAAAAAGTTCCATTGTGTCAAACACACTGAATGGGCGTGAGCTATATCTTAGAAATGTACATTCCTCCACACCAAAGTGAGTTTTCAAAGGCCCCATAGATGATTTATCCAATGGTTTATGTGTTGTGTGTGGGGGTATGCAGTCAATAGTGACATGATTTTCCCTTGCTATGTTGATAACTTCAATATTCCGCTTGTGGGTAGAGTGGCCATCGAGCACCAACGAAACGGGAGACAACTGTGTGGGCTTTGCAAATTGCAGAAAATGAGCAAACCCCTCTGTGACAATGTTAGTTTGTGCCCAGCCACTAGGGTGGCATGTTGCCCTTGAACCAGGTGGAGCACCTCTCATGAGTTGTTCATTCATGTTTTTCTGGGGGGAAATAACCAGAGGTGGGACAAATTGACCACCAGCACTCATACACGTGATAATAGTCACAAATTAACCTCTTTCCGCTGATGTCAAGGCCCCAATTTGCCGTTTACCACGGAGAACTACTGCACGAGAAATTTTTCTTTGCACTACCGACAAACCAGTTTCATTTACACTGTAGACATGCTCAACTGAATACTTTTGCTCCTAAAACTGTTTTTTTTTCCAGCAGATCGAAACATGCACTGACTTTTAAAACCTCTGGCTCTGGAAAATGATGTACCCGTTGGCTTGCAGATAGACAACTTACCTTTATTTCTCTTCATGAACCCATAGAACCAATTCTTCCCTGCTCTGTCGTCTTTCCCAAATGAATGGGTATGTTATTGCGCACAGCTAGCTGGAATGCTAATTCACAGACATCTTTGCGGGTTAGGCCAAAAAACATGGCTTCAATTTCCACTAAGTACTTAAAAAGCTCTTGCTCCAACTCAGGAGTAAACAATGGTTTACGCCCAAGATTTGTAGATGCAGCTTTCTTGGCGTCTGGCTCCTTACTGTTGGCTAGACGAAAGAGTGAAGCTCTTGGTACCTGAAACACTTTTGATGCCTTGAGGTATTTCATCTTCTTCTCCCTGACAGCAGAGATTGCTTTGGCCATTTGATCCTACTTCTATAGCTTTCTTTTCTTAGTTTGGTCTTCCTTCTTTTTACCCATCTCTGAAAATAAAATAGAAAGCATTTAATCTCACTTTATAAAGTCATGAAACACAATTCTTGAACACAAGATTAAGACTCCATTACAATTGATTTAGCACATGCACAGCCAACACATTAGCGCGGGTTCACATGCACAGCACGATTCTAAAGGCTTCAATCAAATATAGCACACACACAGAGAAATAACATTTATCTAATATAAGGGAACCTTTGTTCGGTAATTTGTGCGGGTATGTGTTGGTAACCTTTAAATTAAAACTACCCACGTTATGTGCGGTTGTAGGGAGTACCATTCCAATACTTTGTTTGTACTTTCCATGCGTGTGAAATCTTCAGTGCTAAAGCAATTGTTGTGTAGGAGACTTTACATACGATGATATTCAACAGCATGTACACTTCCCTTCAAAATAAATGAGCGACGGAAAAAGTTAAAGTCCCCATCGGCAATCTTCGACTTTTGACAATACGTATCGCCTTTGTTCTTAGGCAACCAGCACACATAACTATACGGCGTTTTAACTACGCCAAGAATCTCTTTTGCTTCTATTGCAGCATCATTCTGGCATCAGTTTCTTCAAGAGAATATAACGCATTTTATTGGATGAAGCAACTCATCCTGCGATTTATTGAGTTAATGCAATAACGGAATATCTCACTTAAACTCCTCATTGGAAGTCCGTATCTCACGCGCAAACAAGTAACACTTAAGGGAATAAACAATCATTTATAAAGGCGAGCTGAGCTACAGTGATGTGCAACATAGCTTGTCCTGAAATATTTTAGCAGAATTACCTCGCATGAGCTCCACACTAAACGTTCGCGAGTCATGCAAGCACGTAACATTTAGCCGAAAGAAAACTTATCATAAAGGTGAGCTGAGCTACAGTGTTGTGCAATATAGCTTGTCTCGAGGTATGTAAGCAACATTCGATGTTTCAAACAATGAAACTGTAAACGTATGTGAAATGACTATAATTACAGATAAATGTAACAGAGAAATGCATAATTCCTCTGTTAATAATTAAATTATTCCCTATTCTATGTAAGACGTTAAGCAGTTATAATATTTGTCTTTTATTGACAATACACAGAAATGAATTTCCTGTTGTCGTACGCTTATGCGAAAATCGAATATCACAATTTAGAGGAATATATGGTTATACTAATCAGTAAATAAGGCCACTAAACATTAATGAAACAATCGGCGCATGTTGCAGATGTAATTATTGTATGCGCACATCAAGAATGTTTCTCTTGCAACTAGCTGTTGTCTGCATGAAAAGCCACGTCCTATCTAACGGGGCCAATTTCTGCGCTGCCAAATCAAATCTACTGTGGCCGGCAGACGTCTGTGCATGTCTGAGCGGGAGGAGCGTGTTCAAAGGTACAACTCTTTGAGGGGGGGGGGGGCGGCGTGGAAGAGATGCGCACGTAGGTCTGGCCGTACTATCAGCTATTCCACAAACATCAGTTACGGTGGGCTCAGGTAGGTATATGTAAGGCAATATAGGACGAAGGACGTTCGCAGAGGTGCAGGAAATTTATCCTCAGTGTTCAAAATGTGCACTTGACCATTTTATTTATATAAAAACACATATGAAAATATACAACTGGAATACTATTTAGTTTTTAACACTCGGTGCAATTCCACGCGAATTAATGTATACGTACAGTTTACCAAAGTATAGCAAAACAGCAATTTCAGGCCAGTGCTTTTGTTTTGAAACTGTAGAAAATGTTTTATATCTTTATTTGCACAAAGTCGCGAAAATGAGCGGTATTTCTCATAGTGGACTAATCCGCACTATAAAGAATGCATACACACAGTGTTTATAAAACAAGAAATAAAATAATAAAATTACAATCTACAGCATTATGTTCATCTACTTCACAAATTCCACCCAATTAATCTGCGTGAAAGCATTTTGCCGTGCTAAACGGTAGTTTATGTGAATCGTGGTCTACACACGCCTAGGTGTTCAAATTAAAAAGCTCACGAAAATCGCAGTAAACATTACGAGTTTATATAAAAGGTGTTAAGTATCTTGTCGGTTTATGTATTTGTTCTGGAATTCCGATTCGCGTGCAAACTTAATGCCACCTGTAAATATGTTCTTCCAAATCATGCTGGCTTCAGCAGACCAATATAAAAATATTTCTGTTGCATTTATGATACAGTTATTTGTATTAACTTAACAGACCGTAATATACGTTTGTCTACAATTTATGCCAGTAAATGTTATTCAAAATGCAATGTTCATTAGGAGAAAATATTTTCTCGGTAGTGAAAGAAAGATTGGGCAAATGTGTAATCCTATGTGAAATTCATTAAAAACTAAAACATTAACTGTTTAAAATTATATGACTGTCAAATTATTACACAAACATATTCGAAACTAACGATATCGTTAGGCTATAGTAATAAGTACATTAGTTTGTTGGTGTTGAAGTTAAGGCCACTCGTATTTCCTCAAGAAGTAGTAGGTTCGATTTCTAGTTGGAACGTATTTATTGAAATATAATATAAAATATAATAATATGTGTAATATATTTGTGATATAAATGTATATATGTTTGAAAGTATGTTATACATTAATTTATATTTTATATTTTGTGACTGATATACAAGCTTGACTGTAATGTTGAATATCTATATATTGCAAGTCCACTTAGAAGGTTAGTTAATTTATCACAAGAAAAGGCATGTATTCTTTTAGTTACTAGTTTTCAAGATTTTGCTTGTAAAAGTAGCATAAAATTCACACACAATTCCAAATTTACAGCACTACTGTTTTTAATTCCGTGACAACCTTTTCCTCATATTTTTCCTATTGGAAATGACATTTCCCAAGTAAGGTTGACTCCTACGGACAAGCATAAATCAGATTCCTTGCTCTACTCGGGATTCAAAACCGGAATTACTCAAGCTCAACACGAACCGACTGCGCCACAGTGGGCAGCCAATAGGTCAACCAGAACACTGTCAGTGGTTATGAGAACTTATCTGACGTAAACAAAAAGCAGCTTACTTCATTGGAGATAATTTCTAAGTTACAATTCAATTAATGTTTTGTTACGTGCTGCAGCTGGCGCCGACTCCCCTGCCCCACGCCGTAATCGGAGACCCACCCGCCCTCCCCTCTTCCTGGAACGAGATGCGCTGGTGGCTGTCTGCTCCTCTTCTGGAAATCCCGCGAATGCCGACAGAGGCGAGACTTGCTGGGGTTACAGACCTCCTCTCACCTGCTAGAGTTTCCGATGCGTTTAGCGTCCATGCAAGAATGTTCTGGTGAGACTGGCTGGCGCCTCAGCCCTCCGCGACGTATCACGCGAGTTGGGAAGATTCTAGGTGGTAGCCTAAGACCTATATATACTGCCGCAACCCAGCGGCCGGCAGTCTTTGATGGAGGCCGCCTGGCGAGTGTGCGCGAGAGAAGAAAAGAGTGGACGACGACTGGAGATTGCGGTACGACGACGAGTGAGGTGTTTGTGGCTTGAATGGACGAGAGGGTGTGATACCGACAAGTGAAGCTTACTGTGCGTGAGGGCTCTTGGAGGACTCTAGAACATTACGACTGGCGGGACATGGACTGAACTGAGGTGGGACTGAATTGAAGTGTAATGCTGATTTTATTGTAAATATTCGAACTGTCAAATATGGAGACATAAATTATCAAATAATTGAATAGGTTGAGGCACTGTCTATTGGGATAGATCTTTAATTATTTTATTTTATTGATTTCTTTGTCCTAATTATAAATTTTATTAATTGGTGTCAATTGTGAACAGTAAATGATTTCAATTTATTGTGAGAATTTGAGTTTAGAGAATTTCGCTGTAGTTATTGTAATTAAAATAAGGAAATTATAATTATTTCTTTTATTTGTTTAATATCTCCATCCCTTAACATCCGTGGTATAGCTCACTTAATTCCTAGAGAGAGAAAGTTTAACAATATTAATTACTTGTTCCACATTGTACCTATAATTCACTGCCACATTGGTTTGTATTCGCTTGCATATATTTGCGCTAAATTAAATGCAGAAACTGCAGACGAAGTTTTTATAGTTTAGTTTAACCTTCATATATCATTCTTTTCT
Source organism: Dryococelus australis (assembly GCA_029891345.1). Taxonomy (NCBI): domain Eukaryota; kingdom Metazoa; phylum Arthropoda; class Insecta; order Phasmatodea; family Phasmatidae; genus Dryococelus; species Dryococelus australis. The sequence continues at coordinate 19,952,036 of CM057005.1, forward strand.
TTGGAGTAAAAAATTTAAAATAAAAATATATCGTTATCCTTTTCTCAGTTCTATTTTGTGTTATTGTCTAGCAGTTATTGTACTAAATATTATTTTATAATTTAATATAACATTATTATAGTAAAAATGTTTTAAATTTATTGTTCATTATTAAAATTAATTTATTCGCTGCTCCGTATTGTGATTAATGATTTCGACAAAAGACACTATTCAAAAATTCTATGTCATCAAAAATATCGTGCCAACAACTGTGGATATGTTACGAAATTACATTCGGCACTGACTAGATAGATGACATCTATGTACGAGATTGTGTGTTAATATTTGCATGTTTTGGATCTTTTTTAGAAGTAAAACTGCTATGATGTAAAATGTGTTCAAGTTGGTTTAGTATTATGCTGTCTCAATCCTCTCAATTTCTGCTAATTTTGTAAACAAATGTTGTCTTGAGTAATGCATTCCTGTTGAGATATTTCATACGCTGCGCCGTAATCCTTCAGATCAAATATTTGTATCCTCCACTCACCCCCATTTCAATGGAGAAAGAATTTATGATAATGTGGAAAAGGAACAAGTAATCTGTTGATGCATCAAACCACAGAAAGTATTCCACCTCCATTGTTGTTACTTTTATATAACGTGATTTTAATTCGATACTATTTCATATTTGAACAAAAAAATTGCACTCAATAACAGAAAAGCAATTGTATTAAATCGAACAATGCATGCAGATGGTAAAGAAATCCTCCAGCACACACTGTCACAAGAGCATTGTTACCTATTGTCGCCAGCAAAAAGTCTCCGTGTCTGGTTTTGCATGTGCTGTTACTCAAGACAAAATACCGAATGTTTTTATGGCCGTGTGAATACCGCCAGGATGCAATCTTATCGCTCAACTAGAGACCGGACCATGCCGAGTCGCAGTCTAGGGAATAAGATTGGACTCGCGTTCACAGACATTTGCCGGTACCAGTAGATAAGTCTATATTTGTAGCCATTTTGGAAGACAGCACTACCTCAAATATAATTCTTATATAGCATTTCTCAGAAATTTTTCAACCTATTTGGCCTCAGTGAAAGTAATGAGAACATTAAAAAGCTATATATAATTATATTTCTAATGTAGTAACCACTATGTACTGCATTTTGATGCATATCTTCAAGTAAATCTTTGCATGTACTAGTATATAAGCGAGCAATCTAATAGGGGCTTGGAGCTGTGGGCAAGGGAACTAGGCAACCACCATTTTTGATGATGCCATATGGGACAAATTTCCTGTTTTCCCCCAAAAAATTTATATTTTCCTTCATACCCATGGTGGCCATCTTGGATCCCAACCTCCAGCTCTGTCAATATTATGCCAGGGTGTTGGGACCCTTAGACCTAGCATCCTGGTGGGTGCCGAGTCTCATGCTCTCTCATTCCTTTCGGGATCTGTCGACCTAGCACCATACTGCGGTACCAAATACCAGCATCGGCTTACATGTTCACCAGACCTAACATATAAGCATAGCTGACTGAAATTTTCGAACCCCTTAAGATATAATTTCCAACTTCATAACACAGGCCGACGATGAGAAGGGTCGCAGGGCCAGGTATACCTTATGTCAACTTATAAGCATAGTTGACAAAAATTTCCGAACCACATAAGATTTAGTTGCTAAATTCATAACATAGATATCACCCATGATAACGAGGAGGTTCGCAGGGTCAAGTATACCCTATAATTTACTTATAATCATAGGTGGATGTAATATCCGAACCACATAACATATAGTTGCCAAATTCAAAACATAGTCATCAAATTTCAACAGAATTGTTCACCATTAATATTCACAACCCTAATCATGCATTTTGCAGTATTAATGACCAATAAACATGCTAAGTGAAAATTATACCATTCCTATCGTACTTCAGCAGCACAGTTTTGCATGCCTTAATATGCCAATATGTTTGAAAAAGATCTTGTTTCTCTATCCACTAAGAGTATTTTGATATCACGAGTCATTGCCAGATACACCATTATACGCAAGGAAAAAAGTCGAAAGTGTTAAATTCGAAGAATGGGAGGAAAAATATGTTTCACCAGCTCATTAACTCATTGTCATCGCCATATCGCCAGCAATGCTTAACATACATCTCGTTGCCAAAAATAAGCCTTGATGCAACACCAGTAGAAATAATCAGCCTTATGAAAACTCCTAAAGAGAAATATATGTTAAAAGAAAACATCAAAGCAGGCGAATGCTTTTCCACATAGTCCATAGTGAGGGAATTGGTGCATCGAGACAAAAAGGTCACATTTTTTCAAGCTCACAGCATTTTTAATCTGTTATTCGTTTCTGTGAAAGATGGCGCATATCCCAGACCCATGATGGCTTACCAGCTGATAGCTGTATTTGTGCAATTGAGGGAACTTTGACAATGTTGAGCAGTTCATGACAAATTTTTCAGTTTACACACTTAGGTATCCAATGTCTCAGTACCAGAATTCGATGGTAGTGAGACCAGAAATGACATCCACATAAATGTTTGCGAAGCGAAATGCATACATATGTATTGTTTGGCCCATCATATGTGGGATAACATTCCTGATTCTATGAAACATAACGAAACACTGCCATGATAAAACTCCGAATGTGCATTCGGGAGGACCCAGGTTCAGTTCTCAGTTCATACATCTTGATTTGAGTTTTTTTCCATGGTTTCTTGAAAGCACTCCAGGAATACACTTAGATGGTTACTTAATGTAGGTCATGTTCGATTCCTTCCTCCGATACTGATTGTGTGTGCTGCCTGGTTGAAAACAAAGTGCAAAATATAATTAAAAAAATGACGATGCATGTTGGATGCCCGCCATGGTGCTAGGAAATTTTTATTGCAAACTACAAAAACAATTTACTTAGTAAGCTATTAACAATACCGTGGGACCTATATATGTATAGTATACATATATATACATTTTAAAGCGATATTACTAAATAAAGAATACAAATTTCAGCTTTGGAAGAAGACTACATAACTTTACTTTAAAATAAGGGAACTTTATTTTAACTTGTGACCCACACACACCATAATCAGCACCACATGCTCCACAATCGCTCTATATGCTCTATGTGCTCCACATTTTCCACAATCACTTCGTATGCTCCACAATTGTTCCACATACTCCACAATCGCTCCACATGCGAAGGATTGATGGAAAGATTGACGCCTGCCGACTGACTCCTGCCGATGTCTCTGCTGCTGCTACATGCCAGGTATAAAGATAATATTCGAGACAGCTTCTATTTGCAAAGTGTTTTTGCTATCCCTAATCCTTAATTTCTATCTGTTAAATTAATAAATAATCAAGTTCATACACGTCTGTATATATATAAATATAATATATATAATAATATATTATAATAAAACTGATATGCTAAATATATCAAATATATGTTTTTCCTTTGCCAACAGCGTTTTGTAAACTTTCGTGAGCAGTACATAACTCGAAATATAAAACATTTAGTTTTAAAACAAAACACATTTATTTATGCACACATCACACAATATTCTTCTTCAGCATAGCAAATACAATACAAGGAATTGCTATTTTTAAACGAGTTTTATCGCTGAGTCAAGGATGGCATTAAACACATAATATTTGTTAAATGCACCATGGATTTTCATAACTCCATAGTCGTAGGGCTTCTGAGTTACACAGAGCACAAAAATATATTTGATTTTGGCACACATGACGTCTTGTGGCATATATCTCGACGAGCTGTCGAAACGGCGCTCAGCAGCGCTGCTTTTTAAGGTCAAGGACGTTCATTCCGATGGGGCACGGATTGTGAATCGCCTGCTCTTGGCATATTCCAATCACATACACAGAATACTATTTGATTAGGGATACCTTTAATATGTTGGGAATGTTTTCATATGGAATAAGAGTTGTTTTTTTTTTTTAGGGGAAAACAATAGTCCGCGCTGAATGACCGCTGATTGATCGGAACGAATGTTTCCGAAAACACACGATTAATTAGCCAATGAGAACCAAGTGCGGTGGTGGTGGCGGGGGTTGAATGAAGTTAAGTAATTTGCTAATGAAAAATGTGGGTGGGGATGTAGGGAACCTGCGCCATCGCTCATCTGGCGGCATAACCAAGAACATAGCACTACCTAAACATTGAAAATTGAATCCAATACGGAGGGCGCTACCAGCACCACCTATACTTTAAAACATAATTAATTATGGCCTCCCCCTGGTGGCTAAATTGATAATTTATACACTAGCACCGCATAGGTGATGTAAATGTACACATATGAAATCCAATATGGTGGCCTCTAGCAATGTATAAACAAAATACAGATAAAAATCCAAGATAGCAGCCTTCAGCAATGTATAACCAAAGACAAACGAAAAACCAAGATGACCGCATACGACAGAATGGCTATTAATGAGGAGTCTGGGGGCGGTAGGTGGGTAGGTAGTAGGCTTAACGTATCGTCGACAGCAAGGTCATTAGAGACGGAGCAAATTGCACAGGAAGGATTGAGGAAGGAGTCTGCCATGGCCTTTGTTACGGAACGATCCCAGAATTCGCCTGGAGTGATTTTGGTAAACCATGGAAAACCGAAATCTGGATAGCCGGACTGGGAATCGAAGCCGGGTCCTCCCGAATACGAGTCCAGTGAGTTACTACTGCGCTACCTGGCACGGTGAGTGGGGGTGGAGGGGGTCAGTCGTCTGCTGAGCGTGGTGCTTGTGGACTTCCGGAAATGTGTTTCAATAGTTTTGAAGTAATGTTTTTATTAATTCTTAAATAAATAAAGTAGAAGTAATATTTTACAAGTTTTTGTACATATTTTGGATTTTTTTTAAAATTATTTATATTGTTTGAGATGATTTTGAAATATTTTGTAATTTCTGGGTTTTCAAAGTCAATGTTCACTGGGGTCGAGGTCAAAGGTCTTGGTCAAGGTTAATGGTCAAGGCCAAGGTCAGCTACATCTAAAATGGCAGCCAGTGGACCAGAATGGCAGAGCATGAACATCTCTGATGATCCGATCCCCTTACCCCTTGTGCAAGCTTCCCCAAATAATTCTACTTACTGGAATACTATAACGGTAATCAGTGTGTACACATAACGCTTAGTACACTGCTGGCCTTTCGAAATTCATCACGAAGGACGCAACGTATTGATCCG
>CM057005.1:19957328-19996221 GCA_029891345.1 Dryococelus australis
AAAGTGTGAATATCTCCAACGTGTTCAACTCTTGACGCAGCCAGGTATTTTTATATTTTGCACATCGGTACTTGTCCAATTATGAACAGATTATAGTTGCACCTAAGTAAAGAGGGAGATGGTTCACATATGTACAGTACTCGTCTCCCCTTGTTATGAGGATCACATTTATCCACAATTTTATGCTTCAATACCTGAGATGGTCGTAATTCCCGCCTTCCTGTTAGGCAGATTCACTGTCGTTTTCCCTTTTTTCCCCTATTCCTCTTGATCATTTGTATCTGCAAATATTCATAATTTTTATCACTCAACACACAGCATTTTATTTTAACTGAGACTAAGAACATCAAATGAACGAAAGCAACAAGAAATGCTCAAACAACTTTTTAAAGTTAAGCTCAGCAGAATTCTGTATTTTTGTAGTTGCTTCAGTCAACTTGCCAAAATTTAAACATTTCTCCACAACTAATATCAAAAATAATGCTGCTATATAATTTGTATAAGGATCTTGTCAAATCTCAAAATTTTTAATTATATTTTGAAAAAGTTAAAATAACAATAACTATACAAAAAAATTTGGAACATGGTTATGTAACCAAAATATCATTAAGGACACCACGTTTCTCTTAAAATGCTATAATATTTCATTTCCGTCATATTTTTTACCCACTTGACAGCCAAATTTTTCTTTTTCATGTACTTAATAGAATTATTGAAAAAGGAAACCTCTTCACATGTGACGTAATTGAGGTGTGACTGGCAGGCGGGAATTTCGACCTGGATGTGCGAGTTTAAGACATTGATGGCAACAGATCAGACTGAACATGTGTTAATGATGAGTGTGAGTTAATAGACTAGAATGAATTTTGAGACATTGAGAAATACTTTAATTACAGCTGAGGTTGACATTAAATATTGCATTCTCTAAGAATAAAAATAGTAATTGTTAATACAGATATTTAAATGTTTCAAATAACATCTGTGCGAATAAATTAAAAATCAAATTTAGGAATTTTATTTTTATTAACACCTCCATCCCTCATGTACTTGAATACGCCCCTACGGCGTCTTGTAAAACTGGTGTCAGAAGTGGGGTGGATGAAGTTATTAATTAATAAATTGCAAGTCAAATTAAGTAAAGGCTAATAATTAATGATATTGAAACGAATTAATTAATGATTGAAATTGCTTTTGGCTGTTTATTTTAGACTGTTTTGTACAACTATTGGAATGCATGCCAACTAGAAAAATGTTTTCAGAACTGCGAATATTAATTAAAGGATTAATTAGCCAAGTGAGTGCAAGGGCTAGCAGCTTTGATAACAATATTGGTAATGTGAAAGAAAGTGTAATTGAAACAGTAAACAAGAATATAAAAAAGCCAAATAGTAAATGTGTAGTGAATGAGCAAATATGAAATAAATCGTGTAGATACGAAAACCGACACAGAAAATGAGAATGTTGACAGGAAAATGTAACGCATTAGCGAGTTAGTGAATGAAAGAGTTGACTATGTGGACAAGAAGAAGTGATAGTGTAAATTAAACAGTGGACAGTGTAAATGAAAGGATGGACAATGTCGAGAATGAAATTAAATGGGTAATAAGTGCGATGAAGAAGGAATGGCAAGAATTTCTATGTCAGCATACTTCCACTATCATCACAAAGGCAGTCAAGAAGAGCGAGGAAGCAGTTCAAGTAGTAAAAAAAGCGGCAACCTCCGAGGATTGTCAGCAGCTCTGCAGCATTAATAAATGAGTGAAGAGATTAGGTCTGCTCTTAACATCGAGGTCTTGAGCCGATTGTAGCATTAGTGTTGCACCGACAGCAGTGGAGAAGGGGGTCGCAATTCAATCCGCCCCTCAACGGCCAGACTTCTTAGTGTAAGTACTAACACAAGTTTGAAATAGCTACCACCCTGAATGGCTAGTGAGGCGAACAGTAGGCTTACTACCTCGTCGCTGTACTGAGAGGCCCCGCAATTAGCATACTACAATATTTCTGCCAGAACGACATCGACTGTAGTATCTCACACCTTTGTCTACCTTCGAACCACATTTTGGTGATCGATACCTACAACATGCCCACCATGCCCAACTGCAAAGCCACACCCAGCAACCAGGAGAGCCACTGTAGGAGGTATGACATGATATTGTGCGGCTCTCCCACCTATCTCTGGAAGGGTTCCCCGATGCTGCATAGAGGTACGGCAAGCAGTACGTCTGGCTATACCCCCTAACATGCAGGACACTATGGCCTGAGCACTGGAAGTAGAGTCAGCAAGACAGGAGGCCGAACCTCGATGTCCGCTATGGGCAGTGACATTGAATAGAGACAAAATCACGAAGACACTCATGGAGATGCAGGTGACTATAGGGGACATCACTTTTAGGGCCCATGCTACAGAGCTTCGCCATCCTCCACATAATCACTTTGAGTGTTGGTCATGTGAACAGCCGGGATATCTGAGAGCCTACTGCCCACAATAGCAGCAGCAACAGAAGCAGCAGCGAGACAACAAGCAGTAAGAGGCAAGTGATCTTGGAAGGCACAGGTTGGTGACTTCTGGAGGGAAGGCCCCAAAGTTCTTGCATGTAAGGTCGGTGAAACAGGATTGGGATGCAATGCTGGTGGAAGGGAGTCTGAATGATGTTCCTTGCCAGATGATTGTCGACACTGGAGCGACTATCCTCGGGCCTTTCCCAGCGATCGCCCAACGACATTATGGACTGGTACTATGACTATTTGACAAACAAATTGGTCAAGATGATGGATAGAATGTGGATTTGGCTCACAAAGAAACGGCGTTGAAGAGAGCCCTCGGATCCAATGCTCTGTCTCATTAGTACTTACAATAGTATACATCTCATAATAATTATATGACATACTGTGTATGCAGTCATAAAGATAAACGGATTCTTGGTACTGATGATATAGAGTTTATAACAGATGGGAACACCCAAGCAAGCAATTACAAGATCCTCTGGGCTTGATGAACTACTGTTTTGTAAGGAGACCAGGGAGTTACAGAATTCGACCTGATGGAATGCAAGATGTTGCTCGAACTCATACACACGTTTTACCAAGATAATGATCCTGAGACCAGTGCTTATACAGTCATTCATGAAAAATCGACGTTCTTTCAGACCCTTCAGTAGCCTACCACTGACAAGTGGGGAAGGTCTGACGAAGATATGAGGGTGGCAAGAATGCCGACATGTTTTGGGATGACCCGACCAAACTCGTCGACAGACTACAACTCCTGCTCGCTTCACAAAATGTTGGAAATAACTAGCATACCATTTATATTATAGCCATTGTGGAAGAGGCGATATACGATGAGTTGGTTGAGAATCACCGCCGCACTGGATGCGGCCCCTAGACGCAACTACCGTCATCGCAAGGTCATGATTTGCGGATCAACAACTTGTTTCAAGCCAAACTCGTCAAGATATCGTATGCTGAGGTTGACAGTCATAGATGCATATAGTAAATTCGCATGGACAACGCCAGTCAAGTCGAAGAATGAATGCTACATCACCAAGGTCATGGTGGATGTGTTGCGCGAGGAGTGCATCCTAACTAATCTGCAAACCTGCAAACTAACAAAGGCAAGGAATTCTACAATATGAAGTTCAAGGCCCTGATGAAGAAACATAACATAAATCATTATTCCATGTACAAGAATCTCAGAGCATCTGTCGTCGAGAGGTTCAACAGAACTCTGAAGGGCAAGATGTAGATGCATTTCGCTGCTAATGATAGCCACAAGGGGCTGAAGCTATTGCCGCAAATCGTTCGCAACTACACTCCAAGGACCTATTATCTCGAAGATCTGAACAACATACTAATCCGTGGCGGTTTCTACACTGAGGATTTCCAGTCTTAAACGTTTCCAGCTGTGTATTTGGTTGAGAATGTTATGAAACGGCGTAATGGAAGAGCGTATGTCAAGTGGTGGGGTTTCCCCGCCTGCTACAATTCCTTGGTTGCTGAAGCGGATATCGAGCGGTGAACTCACAGAGGAAGAGGACGGCTACTATAAGTGTATAAAAATATGGAAACGTTTTCAGCAGCTTATGTGTTTGCTCATATTTTACATTACCAAATAAAATTTGTTTAAAAAAAATATTGTATGTTTTATTAATTTTAATGGACAAATATGACTGATCGGTATGGGTAGAGTGGTGTTGGTTAGGGGTGGACAGGAGAGAGGTTTTAGGTGTAATGTTATATGTTCCCCGATTTTTAATTAAATAATACCTATGCCAGAAGTAACTTTCCCTATCTACTACTTTATCATAATTACCAATAATGGTTGCACTACTGTCCCCTGCACACAGTAGCTTGTCCATGAAATTATAACATGCATCGCTACTGCCTACAGTATGTCGCCATATTCGTGATACAAACACATTGTTGGAAACTGAAATGTAAAAAATAAAATTAATGTAAAAAAAAAACCTTTTGAAACCAACTTTTTATTTATAAATACACTAAAAAGAGAAAAATAGTTATAATAGTTACACAATTTGTAGTACTTGTATGATGTGGTCGAACAGCCATAATAATCTTTACTACAAATTAATATGTTTGTATCAATTTATATTTATTATATAAAAGTATGGCGTGAATAGTCAAGAGCCGTACGCACGATATGTTCTTCCTATGCTTACGCAAATGTAATATACGTTCTATATTGTGTACACTGAGTGACATTCGCCCAATAAATTTGGAAACGTAGGAGGGAAATTGGTTCCATTTCTCTCCGTCGAATAAAAAGTGCCACGTATCCATTTGTGATAACTTAAAATATTTCTTTCACTTTCTGTATTTTAGTGCATCGAAGAGTAAAAATGAGCAGATTAGTAAAATATTTACCATTCTAATAATTTCACAGTTTCACTTGACCGACGTATGAATAAAGTGATAAGGTCTACAGCAATGTTAATTTTGTATAAGGCGGCAGAAGATACAACGTGCATACAAGTAGATCTTAAGCAGGACTTGTAAAAGTGCTCATTTTACCATGAACAGCGTATATAATTCTATATTTTAGGGAATTATGTACCCAATTCCAATATCATGTATGCTAGTAGTAGATATTAAAACTACCAACTGTATCTATACGAAGCATAATGTAATCCATTTCGTAATCTCGTGCCATGCGAATATATATAATTTTTATGTCGTATCTCGGAAAATAGACGATCTCCTATCAAATTAGGCAGGCAAGTAGTACTGTGACAGATGATGTAAAATTGCATGTCTTAAGTATGCCAGACACTTATTTTCTAAATGGCGTATATTTAGTTATTTTATCTTTAAACTGTATAAAGTTGAACCCTTGTAATCATTTCAAACTGGTTATTATATGCTAACAGTGTATATTTCAACAATCAACTGTATATACAAAGATAATCTTTTGTCCGCCATTTTGTAAGATAGCGCCATGTGAATACAGAAAGTTTGTATGTTATATATCTGGAAACAATTGACCGATTCCTATCAAATTTGGTAAACGAGTAGTGCCAAGCAGATAATGTTAAGTTGTATGTTTTAAATATGTCAAACACTTGTTTTCAAAATGGCGAAAATATAGCCATTTTAGCTTAGAATGATATATTATCGAAACCCTGTAGTCAATTCGAATTAAATTTTTGAGTGCTGCCAGCAGATATTACAGCTATCATCTGTGTCTACACGGATAATTTTTTATCCTCCATTTTATAAGATATCTACATGTGAATAAAGTTTTTATGTTATATCTAGGGAAATAATTTACAGATACTACCAAATTACGCAAACAAATTTTACTGCAGCAGGTGGTGTAAATTGGTGTGTTTAAATAGGGTAGCCATTTATTTTCAAAATGGCAGATATATAAATATTTTAGCTGTGTATATTTGATCAACAAAACAAATTTCAGCTTTACTTTGTATACTGGCAGTGCCTATTACAACCACCAAATATGTCTATGCATAGCCTCATTTCTTTGCCATTTTGCATGACAGCCCCACCAATAGCAAATAAAGTTTTTATCTCATATATCGGGAAACAACCAACCCATTCTTACAAAACTTGGCGAAGATGTTGTACTGCGGTAGGCCACAAAATATATTATGTATTTTTTTAAGTATGGCAAACTTATTTTCGAAATGGTGGCTATAAAATCATTTTAGTTTTGTGTGCTGTATCTTCGAAACTATGTAGGCCTAATATATTTTTACTTTGCTTTGTATATTGGCAGTATACAACCAATGAATGTGCTACATTACTTTTTTGTCCTCTATGTACGACGATCACTAGACGAAAATTATGGAGGTTTTATGCCATACCTCGAGTACCAATCAACCGATTCCCACCAAATGTTACACTGAGATATTTCAACTAATTTGTACCAAATTGATCACAGCATAGATACTACAGAAGTACATGTCGGCTTTCATGAATTAAATGGGCAAGAAAACGATGTTTCAAATGGCGGCATCATAAATTATTAAGTAAGTTTTCGACATATGTTAAAAAGTTTAACCAAATTCAACCAAACTTGTATTTAGACAGTATAAATTAGAAGCATCATATTTAGAGCCTCGTTTTTTGGAAGTTTTGTACGACATCTCAAGGACCAATCAACTAATTTCCACCAAATTCTTCACACAAGTAGCGCTATGGTGGGCCATGTAAACTTACAGGTTTTAAGTGGCTCAGTAACTTATTTTCAAAATAAATGGTCCTCTAAATATTTTAGGTTAGTAAAAACTATCATTCCAAACATTACAGTGATTAAAACCGAAATTAATTTTATCCGAATCCGACCTCTATAATACAGTGCATTACACACTAACTTACTGTCGGGTTTTTCTGGGTTCAGGTCTTGTGTAAGGCACTTGGGTATCTGTAATTGTAATTGTCTCACAACTGTTGGATACATTTCTGGTTTAACTTATAACTATATTTCTTTCAAAGGGAGGTCAGGTCCTACCTACCAATTCAGCTTTTAAGAACATACTTTAAGATTGATTAGATCTTTGTTGAGGAAAGAAAGCTTATCAGTTATATCAGTAACTTACCATAAGAACATTTTGATTACTGTTCTATACCATTGAAACCATATAACCAAGTTCAACAAATCTTTATATGCTTGTAGTATCCTATATTACAATCATTAAAAGTGTCTACAGAGAACCGTTTTATTTCCACATGTATCTCCACTTCTATGACATACATCGGGAATCAATCAACGAATTGCCTTCATTTTCTTGCAAACAAGTATATTATGGTATTCAAAGTAAACTGTGTTTTAAGTAACTCAAGCACTTGTTTACAAAATCATTAAAAAAAATATTTTAACATACATGTTCCTTTTATCTCGGTTGTCGTTTACGACTTACTGCATAAAATTTACTCCCATAAATACTGTATTTAGAGGTAAAAAAGGCTAATTAGTAATTTTGCTAACTTCTTATTAAATATTACAACTTTATTAGTGTGTCTTTATTATTCCTCATTATGATTTGCCTGGTGATTTCCATAACTACCCATCGAAATGCATATAAAAACATTCAATCCTATATTTCCAAACAAAACCATTCAGCTGCCCAAATCACAGTTTAGAAACATCGGGAGTTGTCACAAATCATTTGTAGCGGTAAAATACTGTAATGCAGTATCTACGTCCGTATGTGTCGGCAGTGACCTAGGTAAAGGAGTGGCATGCCTCAATGTCTCATTGAAAGTGCGAAGTCAACATACATAGGTGGCCAATTATGCAGATTTGAATACCAAGGTATCAGCTGTCACCGGACTGCCACAAGCTCGAGGTTTTAGAAGCCTAGTTTGTAGCGCTGACAAGCGAGTAAGGATATAACTAACTAGTCGGGCACATGAATGGTATGAAGTATGTGTGAAATATGTTGTCGAAGCGAAAGTGGGGGGGGGGGGAGGTTTGGTGGAAAGAAGAGGGTTAGGAACCGCCGATGCAGGCCTCACAGACCCCGGGCATTTCTCACTACGGATTACCTGTGTTGTTGATCGCCTGGAACTCGGGTTGGGAATGTACTGCTCGGTTCCATCAGAAAGTTCGCTTGCTGATACCTGAAAAACACTCGTCTAGTTAAATAAATGTTATTTACATAAAAAATACTGTTAACCATTTAGTTGTGTTTCTGCATTAGCCTTCCGAAGGGCATCATTTGTAGATTGTCCTTAAGGGGGCCGCCTACCTGACGCGACGTGGCACAGGAGCGAGCGAACGCTAAGGGCGACACTGGCACGCACATCAAGTGCCGCATCGCCACTATGCGTGAAGCACTAAACTAGCGCGCAAGTTTTTTGTCAAACCGTTTTTCCTATGGGACTTTAAGCGGTGACGATATAATTTTACTGCTGGGAAGTCTGATCCAAAGTTCATTGCAGGATTGTATCTGAGTTTTACGTAGATGCAGTCAGCACATTTTCACATACGGCAGTCTGAAAATGCTATTTTTATCCATGCTGAAGGGCTTGGAAATAGTGATTATAACGTGCGTAGTGCCTTGAAAGCGACATTCCGTCATCGCCTGAAGCTTGTTTTCTTTTCGTAAATTAGCTTATTGGCGGCAAATGGAATACTCTCGTCAAAAAAAAAATGATCTCCCAACACACTGTAACACATTTCAAGCGCCTAGTAGCCGGCCCCCTTAAAACTAAAACATCGGCCTTGAATCCTTGAAGCTAATGTTTTTTTTTCTTTTTCGCTCCTGCACACAGTGAATGGCATCACTTGTACTTTCTTGGGAGATGCGGTGGTTTGTACCACATCTGGTTGCCCACTGGGGCATTGCACTCGCTGCTGATTGCCCTGAGAAGGCGCAGCTTCATCAGCTCGTTAGAGATTTTTTCCCGTCATTTCGCGAGACATCATTCGCAATGATTTTTGCCGCGGTTGTGGGGACCTCGGACTCCATGGCAGCTTCGGAGCTGGCCATTTTGGCTGGTCGCAGACAAGGTGCAGTGTGCCTAAAAGTGTATCTAAAAGTGTACATGTAAGGGAAACTAACGACCTCTACATTGTAAGGTAACACTACCTCTTAAAATTAAGTAAATTTACATAATACGTTAAGTACTATTCCCTAATCGCGCGGGAAAAGTACATGACACAGGAGGGGGGGCGGGGGGGATCCCATACAAGTAAGGGAAAATTAAATATATATTGTAAAATAAATTTATAGTAAAAAATTTCCTGGAGTATTAGTACTGTTAATTTTTTCATTACCTATATACTCTGACGAACAGTAACCGAAACTTCAACACAAAAAAAAACTTGACACTTGCTCGTGGATGAGCGCGTACCATGGTCCTCTGTTATGATATGACGATGCGCTATCCATTGCACGACTACGACAGAGTGACAGTATAAGTGAATATTAGGGTGTTATTTATCGGGGCAGGGTAATTCGTTTGCGAGTTCTATTCTTCGCTAGTCGCTCCCGTTTGTGGAAATAAATACTAAATAGCTGCATTATGTGTGTACAGTACAGGAGTTACGAAAACTCTGTTTCTCTAATCGGAAACGGGAAACTCAGAATTTAAGTTAAAGTTTAGGCGAAAACCATAAATGGTCAATCATTTACAATATGTATAGGGTAAGCATTGCTTGCCTTGCATCTATGGAACAAACGCCACTGTCTATATTGGTTACAGAAAGTTCACATTCGTCATTAACACATGTTCAGTCTCTCTGTTGCTATCACGTAGACCCACCACCAGTCTCACTCTCTACTGTACCGATGCTGTATTCGCGCACTTGGCATTTAACCCTTCCGACTCACCCTGAGAGAGGCTAGAGTAATGACCAAAATATTCCCTCATCAATAGTTGCAGAAATTCAGACCGCGTGTGTCCCGATAGGCGTATCTGCATATGCGGCGACAGCTTTCTTTTGTAAATATCGGCCCGCTCCTCGTTTTAGAGCGCGCTCGTGACTCACTGATTCGCTCGCGCGAGCGGCACGCAGAGCAGCAAGCATGTAACACTGCCTCCTCCTCAAATCTGCTCGTCCCGAACAGACTCTGCAACATCCGGACCTTCGCCGGTCGATGAGAACAGCCTTCGGCTTCGCCCGATAGTATTTACATCTAATCAAAAATAAATACACCATTGATCTTCTTCAGAATCCTCTAAGAGCCTTCCCAACATTTTTGTATTTTCGGGCAGTGCCCTTTTCGCCTCTGTGAGTTATACACTTCTCGTCACAAAAAATGAGCGATCTCGTCTAGCTGAATATATTTCTAAGTTCCTCTTCGGGTATGTTTGGCAGGCTACACCCTCCCAAGTCACAGGTGCGTGCTGCGGAGTGGGCGTGGCTAACTGCTGCAGAGAACATGGCTTTGGAGGAAAAATCATACAAAACACGAATAATATTTCTTTCAGCTCAGTTTAGTCCGAATATATACCAACACATTATATGTAATGCAGTTAAACTAAATTAGTGGTGAAAACTGTTGGAATTATGAAATAGCCTGTATCAGATTTGAGAAACAAATAGTAAATGATAAGTTTTAACAGATCACACTGATCCACTGGGAAAAACTACTTTCAAATCATGCATAATTTTAAATTTTAAATGAGGTAATAAATTTTAAATCCCCTTGCCAACACACACTCGAGATCTTTGAAAACATAAAGTGATAATCATTAAAAACATTAAATTATTCATTGTGTAAAATAATGTTTTCATATGCAAGATAAGTAGAGACCATGAAATGTGTCGGAATCAACAGTCTGAAGTCTATACTTCACAGTCCAATGATTACTCAATCAACTACTGTATATTCACTTCGTGCTTCTCAAGTAAGTGGCCAATATTACTCCAAAACACACAGCATGTGATCCCAAAAGTCTTTTATTGCAAGTTTTGTATTTGCTTCACACATTCCTGAGTGAGCCTTGTTAACTGTAATCCAATGCAAAGGTGGATTACGTCTATAATTGTGTAAAGTTTAGTTTGTCCTCATAATAAACCGCACAGTTTTCCTGTTCCACGTGATGATAATGCGGAAAAGTTAAACAATTTTGTTCCGTTCATAAAGTAAAAGCATATTTACATGTACAGTGACGATTACCCGACATGTCTTAACCAAATTTGGATTACAGGAAATAGTTATTGATTATTAAAGTTTTATAAGACGAAATTGCTGCAATATTATCTGCGGGAGTGATTAGAGTCTCTTAAAAGATCTACAGCAATTAAAAAATACTCAAAAAAATTCCCCTTTAAAAAAGTAATAACATAAATAGAACACTGCAGCAATCTACTAGATATATTTTGAATAAAAATATTTGAATTAAATAAATATTTTGCATTAAGTGAGCACTTCTTGATGCCTCTTGCATTTAATATATGGATGTATGCACTCAAATGTCAATAAAGAATACGTATTAAGTCGTAACTAAGTTTTCATTTTCAATTATGCACAAACTGAAATTAAATAAAAGTGCTTGCATGTGCCATGTGTGTGTTATAGCACCATTACGAAAAGTGTAAAGAGTTCACTTTGACGCGAACAGCATATAGTACCATTATATCTAAGCTGGACAATTATACTCGACGTATTGTGTCATGATGAGGTTTCTCACCCAACTGTTTCCATTGGCGATTCGTGTTAGTAATGTTAAGTAGCCCTATTTGAAACACTTAATGGCTGGAAGACACCACACTGACCAATCCCCTAATAATTGATTGGTGAATACATGTGTAAGAGTGCTTTCAAGCAATTGGTCTCTCATTGTTTGATGCCATGTTATGCGAATAATGGCCACTGTGGCGTACACAACTAACATTTGTTTAATAATATGTCACATTGTAATTACAATCAGGATTGACCAACATTCTATATGTATTTTGTTATAAATCGTTGTCAATCTCACAACTACAAAATAAATCAAATATATCCCAATTTGATACTTGCTTTATTCTAGACTGTCTTATACACGAAACATTCGCACATATAAACATTTACTAAATAATTGTTTATTCTAAGAATTGCCTTCCATGCGGGATAAAGAATAGCATTTTCTAAG
This sequence comes from Dryococelus australis, assembly GCA_029891345.1. Classification (NCBI taxonomy): domain Eukaryota; kingdom Metazoa; phylum Arthropoda; class Insecta; order Phasmatodea; family Phasmatidae; genus Dryococelus; species Dryococelus australis. The sequence continues at coordinate 19,969,392 of CM057005.1, forward strand.
TTTGAATCCAAGTTAGCTGACCAAAAAACGAAAGATTATCCGTCAGAAGACTGTATTCAATGTCTGTAAGAAATGCACAAATAGAGATAGATAATTGAATTTTCTTTATAACACATTTACCAAAATCTGACTTCCAAAACAGTAGATGTTATACTGACGTAAAGGGTTGATGGAGTGGAGGTACGTGTTAAAGATTATTAATATGACATGCAGTCAAATGAAATGATACTGAGCCAGAGTTCCAAACTGTCGTACAGGGATGTCCATTCTGATCCACTCAAGCGTCATTTCTCAGTGATTGTTTAGCATTATTTAATGATTTACCAACAATTTGTTTCTACTTTATAACCCTTTATTCTCCGTTTAATATGTTTAGTTGGGCAAGTCAGAAAAGTAATATATACCCCAATAAAAATTTAATTTATAATGTTGTGAGTAGTATATAGAATGCCTTTGGTTCAAAGGGAGGGGCAATAGGAGCGGAGTAACCACCCGGCACCATGTTATATTTTCCCTTTTATCCATTTTGTCCTCAAAATTTCCCTTTCTTCTCTAACAATCGACTATTTGTCCCTAAAGCTATTCCATTTTCCTTAAAAATGTATTTTTCCCCCCATAAATTTCTTGATTTCTTAGGCGGATCAGTGAACATGGTTAAGATCAGAGAGCTGGATAAGCGACCCAGGGTCAGGGATCATTGACCCAGGGGTTAACCCAGAAAATACAAAAAAGTAAAAAACTATTGACAAAATTAAAAAAATATTCTAAAAATTATATTACTTAAAACATTAAAATATTATTTTAAAAATCATAAAAAATTATTTGAATATCGTTTAAAGATGTATTAATAAAATGTATTATAAATTATTAAAAACTATTACAAATTAATTAGGAAATGATTGATTCATATTTTTTTTTAAATTGTTAAATATATTTATAAAAATTATTGTTATAAATTATTAAATAAATATTTAAAAAACAGTCTATAAATTATTTTGAAATGAAGTTTCCAGAGGCCATCCCACACCCATACCCATTTCACCATCTTGTTAGGAGACCGCCATCTTGGTCGACATCACCTGGCAGTCATATTGGATGCAGGTAACAGTGACCTCAATCCCATAACCTTGAATGACTTAGAAAACAAAAACTCTGGAAAAATACATAAACGTCAGCAAGCATAATACATTACTAAGTCCACAATATTAGAAGCAGACGACTTTTAACTTTGACACCATGGCCTTGAATGACCTTGAAAATACATTCCCGAGAAAAAGCACATAAAAGTCTCCAAGCAAAATATATTACCGACTACCATCGCCATATTGGATGCAGACTACCTTGTCCTTTACCCCATGACTTAGAATGACCTTGAAAACAAAAACTCGAGGAAAAAATTCACGAAAGTCAGCAAGCATAATATATTACGGACTACAACCGCCATATTGGACGCAGACTACCTTGACCTTGATCCCATGATGTTGAATGACCTTGAAAACAAAAACTCAAGGAATAATACATAAAAGTCAGCAAGGGCAGAACTTTACAAACTACCACCGCCATATTGAATGCAAACTACCTTGACCATGACCCCATGATGCTGAATAATCTTGAAAACAAAAACCCAAGAATATATTAATACATAATACATTACACAGAACTACCACCTTACTAGATATAGGTACCCTCGTACTTCACCCCATGACCTTGAATGACCTTGAAAACAAAGTATCGAGAATAAATACACAAAAGTCAACATGAATATTACATTACTAACTACTACCACCATATTAGATGCAGGTGACCTGAAGCGTGACCCCGTTACCTTGAATGACTGAGAAAACAAAAACTAGAGAAAGATGCATAAAAGTCAGCAAGTATTTTATATTTCAGACTACTAACATCATATTTAATTATACTAACATATCCAAAACCATTTATAATTTAGCAGATGTAGGTAAAAGCCTGTTAAAGAGAAAATATGCATTATATCCTAAGCCCTTGATAACTATTGTAAGCATTGTTGGCTGCCATTTTGGATTAGTTGATGTTATGACTGCTTAATATATCATTATCATATGTACTACTTTTGACCTCTATCAAGGCTATATGGTCCAAGATGCTTTAAAATTTTTGTATGAATACTCTTATGCCGTTTTCAATCCACTGAATTTATAGCTGCCAAATTTATGACTTAGGTGCAACTTGTGTCCTCGAACAATGCGATTTGGCCATTATACTTTATGTTGTCTGGTAGACACAGTTGCCTACAATTTTCAACATGGTGAACCTATATATGTCATTTTAATATGTAGCACTTGTTATATCAAACAAAGTGATATATATGGAATGCTATACAACAAACCTTCATTAACCCTTTGGATAAACTTGTTACTGATGCCAGAATAGTTGGCAACCCTATCAGCTGCTTTGTTGATCGGCATCCCTTAACACTTATACGTATTTAGCCTCGCGGTCATAACACCTACTCATACTTTTTACTACTTACCTTTCAATTCTATAAATAGCCTTCATATATATTCCTAAACATTCACCGACATCTATTGAAATCGAAATCTGCACTTAAGCTGCGTGTTTTGGAGTAATGTTTCTAGGTCGGATGCTACTAAGCCAGAGCCGCGTACGTAGTTGTTCCACCTATCCCCAACAAACCCCCGCACCCACGTTCAGACAAGTGCCACAACGTCTGGCGCAGACAGTAGCTTGCTTCTTGAACGCTGACGCGGACCTGGTCGAGCGAGCGTATACATGTGTGCTCCGTAACTAGGCCAAACAATCTTAAAGGGCATTTGGAAAGCATTCAGTCACTCTCGTATAAATATACCTGCAACCGAGCGTGTAGTGTCATCTCTTTTCGAAATATTTTGAGCGCTTAAAGTTTAGAGATAATTTACCTGCATTATGTTCAGTTCATGGCTTGGCATAGTAATATTGTCGGCTATTCATTTATACTGGTTTCATAAGCTACATTGTTTTTATTCCTGTTTATAAGATATTCTTTAAAGCTAGCACTTTTAGGTAGACATAGCTGTTTAAAATGTTCCGCTGATATTAATACACTTAAAAACACTTGGTTTTAGCGTGTTAGTACATATTTGCTGTTACGACGTCATTGTGTACAGAAGACATAAATATAATCAGATAGTGAACATTAATCATTCGCTGGGCCGCGGTGGTGAAATGGTTAGAATACTCTCCTCCCACCATTGCGAACCGGGTTCGATTTCCAGCCAGATCGCCCCCAGATTTTCGCATTTGGGAAGCGTGAAGGACGATGCCGCTGGTCGGCGGGTTTTCTCACTGATTTCCCATTTACCCCGCCCTTGCATTCCAGCGCTGCTCCATACTCATCTCGCTTTACTCTAAAGGGCTCTCAATACATCGATGTTAGGACCGTCCTAATCTTTTACTCACTCCTTAAGCAATCCGCCTACCAGGATGTATTTCTTCCATAAGGGCGAAGCGCTGAGGACGACCCAGGCACGCGCATCACATGCGCCATCGTCTCTATGTGCAAGGTACAGAACAAGTGTGCAGTCTTTCCTCCAGAAGCGTACCTCTGAGATAACTTTAAAATTGAGCCTATTTCATAAAATATTTGTAACATTTTCTGATTACCAAACAAAGTTAAATATATATTTAGCTTATAGTTCCTTGTCATGCATTAATATTGAAATCCTGTATTCGTAAACTGAGCTTTCACCCATGGACGATAACAGCAATGATGAATATCTGTTTGCATTTAGACAGCTTCGTTTGGCGTGATCGGTAAGAATGTGAACTGAACCAGGCTTTAGGGTGAAATCATCCAACGGACACCCTGTAAAATGCTTTTAGTAAAGATTATAGATAACCGTGCTGTTAGTAATATCCGCCCGCTGCAGTGCCCGTCCGTGTCCAGCTCATTACTGACGGTCGAGAGAGGAGGTGACGTTTCAGGTCGGAGATGCATGCAGCAGCGAAACAAACGCTGCAACTCACATAATTATGTTTGGACTACAGTATCGTAGAAGGCCATAGACAGTTCTTTCAACACCGTTCTTCAATTTCCTAGAGGGCCATGCTTTGTAAAAGTTATCGTATAAAACGAAGAAAATATACACATTTAGGACGATTAGGTGAACTAGCTTATTATGTTTTGAAATCTGGCATTTGAACTTGTCAAAGCTATCAGAAAACAAGCGAGATGCCCTCGGGTATCTAAGTTGTACTATGTCTCTCATTGCAGAATGGTTGCCATTTAAAGAAATTAATCCAGTTTTTAACAAACAGCTATGATATATTTTCTGAATGGGAAATTGTGTAGAGAATAATTGTTCCACAAAAAATGTTTTGATTCATTGTGCCGATATTTTAATGGCTGAGAATATGCACACAACTAAACTCTAAGATACATATATTTGCGCATATAAGTACACGCTTTATTAACGATAAAAAGAAAGTTAAGCTGAATTACTTTGATAATTACTGTATTATTTTATGTTAAACAACATTTAACCTACCAATATGGACCCAGAAAGTAATTCTTCCAGATATTTTGTAATGTATAACATGTTTTGCTTTAAGCACTGATAAAGCCTCATCTTTTAATTAGAATGTTTATTTTCAATGTGCTGTGTTATTTCGATCAAATTTCAGAATTTCCGATAACATTCACTAATACATGTGCAATATTTAAAAATTGTATGACCCCCGCCCCTCAATCCTAATACTCTTTGTGTTTTCGATCCTGGGTTCACGGTTCCGTGGTTATAGATAAGTAATCAAAATGTTCGTAAGACCACCATTTTAAAAATAAATGACCGATCCACGTGAAACATATATGTTTAATTTATCACCGCGGTGAATCTTGTTTGCCAAATTATGTAGTAATAGTTTTATTGTTTCCCGACATTTGACCCAATATATTGTCGTTTAGCGCTACCCTACAATATAGAGGACAAAAGTGACAATGTACCAGCATGTTTAATACATGTTGGTGATACGTTCAACACACCAAGTTTAGTTGAAATTGATCAAACAGTATGGAACACTGTATACCAAATGAACCTAAAATATTCATGTGGTCACCATGTCAAAAAACAGTTTCTTACTCATTTAAATAGCTTATGTTAACATAGCATACATATTAATAGCTACAGTATACAAAACTTGGTTGAAATTGGTCACATCGTTTCGTGGACAACAGTATAGTTATCAAGATATCTATATTGCTGCCAATTTAAATATAAATTCCTGTCCCAATTAATTAATATCAGCGTACGTCTTGTTTGTCAAATTTGTTAGGAATGTGTAGATTGTTTTACGAGTAACGATACAATGATTTTATTTTTTCCTGATGCGGTGTATTACAAAAAGGTGAACGAAATTGGTTATTTCTTGGAATATTTCGTGTTTAGGCAATATGTTCTTCATGTCAAATTTTATAGAATTAGATAATATGTGTGTGTGTGCATATCTATATATATCAAATTTAAAAATTAATATTTGACATGGTATTGAAAATATAGTAAGTTCCACATTTATCTAAAATGTATAATGTACCATGGTCTACCTTAAATGTACTAGTTACCTTCAAAATGTGGCAGGAGTCTATCGTGTAATTTCCGAAATATGATGTAAAGGCTTATTGTTTTCATGATGTGCTACCTTCCACAATGGCGAACCAAGAAAACCTACCTTCCTATATTAAAGACGTATATGATTAACTGTGGAAATAGAAGATTTGGTATTGCCTAGTAAAATAATTCCCCATATATGAAATAGTGCCCTATTGTACTAAAATAGCAACCTTTTGAAAATAAGCAAACGGCTTGGCAGAACATTGGTTGTCCTTACTAAGGGGTCGAATGTTATTATGAGCGAACATACAGTACATCACAGATAGACATTTGCGTTATTACATAAGCCCATTTCCCCAAGGAAAGTAGCTTAAAGTTAAATTGAATTAAATTATTCTAGTTAATCAAGGAAATAGGGTGGAAAAATCCTTTATATAGAATTATTAAACAACCGTTAGATACAGCAGCGCCACACTATTTTCGAAATATATTGTTTATGACAGAAAATAAATTTCTTGTAGGCAAAATAAATAAATGGTTTAATTATTATAAGCTGAGTATAAAGTTTTTTGTTTGTTAATGTTTAAATGGATTCAGAAAGTGTTTCGTACAATTAGGGGCGTACCCCGTAAAGATTCCTTGCATGTCTTGGTTTCACAGAATTCTTTGTGGATGTCATTATTTTCGTTTTTCCTTAAAGAATATGGCTTGATGATATGTACTTAACATTTTGTTGCTTCAGTGATGCTATGAGATACCGTTTAAACTAAAATGTTTAGTTTAACTTCATGCTTCATACTCTAACGCAGAAGAAAACAATGAAAATTATAAGTCTGGCGCATGAAAGTTTGCCTTCACTTGAGAGATAATTTAGGTAACGCCACACACAAAAATCTCTACTGGAATCACCCTCCAAAATGTTGTGTTGCTTTTGTGGCCCTCTTTAACATACGGTGATAAGTAATCTTCTTGCTTCGCAAGCAGTATAACAAATATTTACTGATCTCTGGCATGGGGACAATATATTATGTAATCATGTTCGAATCCTATTTATGCTTATATTCACGATGAATTCACACGTCACACTTTATGATTGTTTAGTTTTGTGTGGAGCGTATGAAGTCCGGAATGCGATTCCCCAACGTACAATATACAGGCTACGTAAAGAAACATGCAGTGTGTGCTGTCATGATTAAGAGAAGAGCGGTACTCGCAGCGACGTGTGCAGAGCTCAAGGCAGGTGCCTGTGCATATGCAGTAGTTATATGGCGGAAGCCAAGTTGGCCAGGCTGTTGTAGCAGCCTGCGTGTCTACGTGGGTCCCTCGCAGATCTAAATGTTACACTGCCGTTTTTATGGCGTGGAGTACAGTGACGTTCGCTGTTCGCTACCGTCTCTCAGACCCAAACACAGTGATTAATAGTTGATATTGCTGTTTCGATTATGTATTGTATACAATATATACTATCGTTTGCTACGTTTCTCAGAGATACAATTTTACTTACAGTTACCACTTCCGCAAAATGGCAATTAGGTTAACATCCAGCAAGCGAATTCTTCTCAAGTCTTTAAAATTAGGTCTTCGAATCGCAAAGGGTATAATCATCATTGTCCTGCAAGACGATATTTGTAGATCACAGTTACATACATTTTAATGAATAAGTATATGATATACAGATAACTAGTCATCAGTTAAGCTTTCTCCATGCAAGGTTCCGGATTTGTTGAATTATTCGCTGACTGCGCAATAAACAACTAATTCCAAGATTATGTCCATTGAACCGTGATTGCGAGGGGAAGATTTTTTTTTGTAATTTTTGTTGATATGCTTTGAACTCGATCTAGAACTGTGTGTTTCTTTAGTATTTCCATTAGAATTATCAAGGTGAAAATGTAACAAATCCAAGGTCACAAAAGCCAGTAGATATGCCTGCTACAGAACCAAAATGACAGATTATCAGTAATCTATAATTATTAACCTAGAGCCACGTTCGTGAATCCTGTATTAAAATTGTCAAAACAAATATAATTAAGCGGTTAAATTATTTATTTATAATATGTTGTGTAACTGAAAACAACATAATATGACAGAACTCGCAATGGACGCACATGTTATGATGATATACAACATGTATTTATATTTGGACCGGAAATGAAGGTAAAAGCAAATTTATGTTCATGATACATTTTTGATATATCTCACCTTCCATGGTCTTCATGACATTTTCAGAACTAATTTCTTTATTGTGTTAATAATACTACATTTAAACTTCCATTTTTCTCAATATCATCATGTAGGATTTGAGGCTGCTGCCTTATATTGACACTTTGTTGATATAAATGTATTTGGATAAGTGATGTTCTGTTTTGGCAAAATGTGTACATTGGATGGAACAATGTTCCGTGCCGTCGAACTGAAACGATAACAAGAAATTTATTTTCAATTCTTGAGTTAAAATGTCTGTGTACACAATGAAGATACCGACTGACTGACTCATTCTCCAATATACAGTCAAAACGGATAGATGCAAAGTTTGAAAATCTAGTGTTGGCTTTCCTTCTGGATGCAGGCACCCACTGAGAAAGGATTTTTCGAAATTTAACCCCTGAGAGGGTGAAAAGAGGTAAAGCATGTTTTTGAGGACTCCTCAATAGCTGATTAATCCGACGAGGTATGACTGCGCTTTTAGCTTCAAAATTTATCCTATACATATACCACAAAACTGATTTCAACATTATTTGAAATCCAACAACTGAGAGGGTGAAAAGAGGTAAAATATTTGTTCTAGGATATCGCTATATTCTTAACTTTACAGGATAACATAAAATTATATTTTAAAATTTAACCATTAGGAGGGTGAAATTGTTCAAATATTCTATCGACGTCTCTATAATCGCGCATTAAAGCGATAATATATTGTTATTCTGTATGTTTAAAAAAACCTATACAAATGCCAAAAAATTCATTGCAGGTTATTTTTTTAAAAGTCATTACCTTAGGGGACGAAAAGAAATAAAATATGTTTTCGAAAACTCATCAATAGCTCAGTAACTCGATAAGATATAGCTATGGTATTTGCTTTAAACGGTTGGTTATATAAATACCTTAAACCCATTTCAGATAATGTCCAAATTCAAATCCCTAAGAAAATGAAGAACGTTCGAATGTTTTCTCGATGACGTTTTGTGTACTTACGAAATGTAAAAGTATTCACGCTCGGAGGTGCATGGTGAGTGGCAAGGTGTTTTAATTGCCCCTGGCCACACGGACAAGATATCAAGCAAAAATCTGCCATAACCACGGCGAAAATACATTTAAAGTGAAGTGGTTCGGTTTTGCATAGTAAAGAAAGCAGGAAATCAGTTCACGTGTTGTTTATTTCTACCATGCATGCTGACGTGCGTACATGTCTGCTAAAGGCTGTTCACAGTAAAGTGAGCACTTTTGAGGCATTAATTACTTTTTTCTTTCAGCCATTTTTAACCTATAACCACCTTTTTAAATAAATATGACCATGTACATAATAAACACAGTGTGTATATTCTACCGCACTCTGAAGTTAGAGTCTAAAGCTAAAGTAATTTATTGACTATTATTCCAGATAAAAGAGCTTTCAAAAGTGCTCAGTTTACCATGAATGGCCTATAAAATGCAGGCAACTATGACGTAGACTGAAACATTCCAACTTTCGAAATAAAAGCTCTTGGCAAGGGGGCTTTTGCAGTTAAACTGAATGCACTCTCTCCCTGTGCATGTGAAGTGGGAGGTAGAAAAGACATACAGTGCCGATCAATGAGATAAAAAAAAAACCACGCTGTTCTGTATACGTACTTCAGACATTTTGCAGGAAAGGTTTACAAACAAAAATCAAATCAAATAAAACAAATTGTATCGGTAAAATTGTAGGTTTGAGAAACACGTAGAGTCCATACATACAAAATCATAAAATACTGTCTTACAAAAAAAAACATTATTAAACGCCAAAGAATTCATACAAACTGTTACAAGTAACAAATATTTTAATATGCTCTAATGACCCCGCAGTACTATCCATCTAGGCGACTGTGCAATGTATCGTAAAATGGTATAAAAGTACAAACATGCTGAGACAAACTGAGGAGTGGATGGCCAAACGTACTTTCATGTAGAGAAGAAAGATATATTGTGAAACAAATTCGTCAGAGATCTTTTACCAGTCCATGCGCTACTACAAGAGACTTACAATGTACTTTCAAAACCACTGTCACCTATGACAATGAAAAGAGTGCTCAGCAATAGTAACTATAGTGCTTAATGGAATAACATCACAGAAGTAATGTATGTAAGCAAATATAATTATAAGAAGAGACTTAACTGTACGAAGGTATATTTACAGAACAATTGCTGGACTGATGTAATATTTCCAGATGAGAGTAAAACCAAGGTTTTCGGTCATGACAGTTCGCCAAAAGTGTGGAGAAAATCCAATAAAGAGATACATCCCCAACATTCTCGTCCTACCGTCAAGCATGGCGTGGGTTCAGTTATGGTGTGAGGGTTGATGAGTGCATGTGACATAAGTGAACTGAAGTTTATAGATTGTCGATTGGATTAATAAAAATATATTGACCTGTTTAAACATAATTTGCGACATAATGTAATACAACTTGATGTAGTAATGCAAATTTTACTAGGATAACACTCGGTGCAGTTTTGCGTGAATAATTTATACAAACAATTTATCAAATTATAACAAAACCACGTAGGATAAATGGAGGACAGGGAGTGCCTTACTTTGAAAATAAAAATTCTCTGTAGCGCTTTCCTCCGCCGTAAGGGAGTTCAAATACTTACCCGATACAGAAATGGATAATCTAACTGGCTGGGATGATGCCATTAATAAGCTTAATAAAGGGACCTTACACAGATCAAAGAAACAAGAAAAATCTGCATCAGACTCTAATTGATCATTACTTATCCACACGTCATTTAGTCTTCCTGCGAACGCTGTAGCCAATAGCTGGTACATGTTTTGAAACTGTGGATTTAGATATTTAAAGGGAAATTTTTCTACTCATTGAACTCTCCCATATTCTCTTCGATTTTTCAACACAGTAAGACAAATTTTGATGATGAAAGTTATGGGTTAAAGACTTAAATATTTCTAACTTACAAATTAAAAACCGGTGACGGCAAATGTAATTGGCTTATTTCCAACCACTGCAGAAAATAATTTTTGGGTTAGGAATCTCGTAATTGGTTACTGCTGATAGATCCAAAATTCTACAATACATTACACCTATTTATATTTGGACGTTCTTGAATGAAAATGACAGAGTTAGGTGGCGCAGTGGTTAACTTTCGGATTCCCTTTCAGGAGGACCTGGGTTCGAGGTTCGGTCAGGCCATCTGATCTCGGTTTTCCGTGGTTTCCTGGAATCACTCCAGGCAAATGCCGGGGTGGTTCTTGGTTCGCTGAGCAACTTGCTCCAGTTCTAACGGAGACGCTGTCTACAATATGTTACCCACAACATACCCACCTGATTGAAATGTGTGATTATTTTTAACACCGATGTGGTCATCAGGAGAGTTATCGAATTTATTTACTGATATACTTAGAACATCCTTTTTTAATAAGTATGGAAGAAATTAACTTACTGTATCCACGTAGCCTATCATTTGTTGTATACGATCCCCATTCACTTGGATTAGGGAGGTTGAAATTTCAAGGTTTGCTTATCACGCACTGCTTTATGGGAGACGTTTCTATAAAATTGAGAAATAAACTGTGAGGATTAAATAGTACGTCGACATTTGAAATTAAATTGTAGAACAAAGTATACAACTTTACGTTAGGGCGAACTGAGAAATAGTGCATACTTAGCCTGAATGAATATACGCACCATTATCCTGACGAAGTAGTATTCCAGTTGTAAAATATTTTTATGATATGTGGATTTATATAGATTTCATGGTCAAGTGCAATTTTGCAACGCTGAGAATAAATTTCCTGTACCTCTGCGAACGTCCTCCGTCATCCATTGCCTTACATATACTTGAGACCGTCGTAAATTATGTTTTTGTAATAACCGATAGTACGGCCAGACCTGAGTGCTCATCTCCCCCCCCCCCTTTTTTTCCTATCTTACATCACTTAACATGCTCCACATGCCCAGATGTGCACAGACGTCTGCTGGCTACAGTAGTTAATACGAAACCTACGTAAGGATTTTATTTTGGCAGCTTTGAAATTGGCCCTGGTTAAATAGGACGTGGCTTTTCATGCAGACAGCAGTTAATTGCAAGAGAAACATTCTTGATGTGAGCATACAATAATTACATCTGCAACATGCGCCGATTGTTTCATTAATGTTCAGTGGCTTTATTACTGACGAATAAGAATATATTCGGCTAAAGTGTGATATTCGGTTTTCGGAAATGTGTACGACAGCAGGAAATTCATTTCTGTGTATTGTACGATAGCAGGAAATTCATTTCTGTTTATTGATAATAAAAGACAAATATTATAACTACTTAACATCTCACATAGAATAAGGTTTATTTTAATTATTAACAGAGGAATTATGCATTTCTCTTTTACAGTTATCTGTAATTATAGTCATTTCATATGTGTTTACTGTTTCATTGTTTGAAGCATCGAATGTCACGTACATAACTCGAGACAAGCTATATTTGACAATACTGTAGCTCTGCTCGCCTTTATGATTGGTTTTCTTTTTGCTAAGTGTTACCTGCTTACACGGCTCGCGAACGTTTAGTGTGGAGCTCATGTGAGGTAATCCCGCTAAAATATTTCAGGACAAGCTATGTTGCACAACACTGTAGCTCAGCTCGCCTTTATAATTGGTTGTTTATTCTCCTAAGTGTTACCTGTTTGCGCATGAGACACGGACTTCTAGTGTGGAGTTTGTGTGAGATATAACGTTTTTGCATCAACTTCATAAATCGCATGACGTGTTACTACATCCAATTAAATGCATTATATTCACTTGAAGGAGCCGATGTCAAAATTATGCTTTAATAGAAGCTCAAGCGAATCTTGGCACAGTTCAAACGCTGAAGAATTGGCCGGATACTTCTGTGATGCTGGTTGCCTAAGAGCCAAGGCTATACATCTTATCTAAAGCCGAAGATTGCCGAAGGGGACTTAAACTTTTTCCATCGCTCATTTATTCTGACGGGAAGTGTACATCCCTAATCATCATTTTTGGAAATGTTTGAGATATTTTCCTGTGATAAAAAGTAGCCTATGTCACTCTCTGGACCTTCAACTATGACTGTATAAGAAATCACGCCGATCCGTTGCTCCATTTTGATGTGAAAGAAGGACAAACAAACAAACACACTTTCGCATTTATATAGTAGTAAGGATTTAGTATATACTGCATAATTTTTAGATTAAAATTTTTTCGAACTTTTTTGTATGATAATATTTATCATAAATATGGCTTGTATTAAATTTTGAATAAATTTCATTGTGCGATGGTAGTTAAATATCATTAAATTTTTTTTAATCCATGTCTTCACACCGTTCTAATTAATATAGCTAACTATTTATATCTGACACATTTTCAGCTTCATATAAACTGCTCTTTTTAATCTACGTGTATTTAAACTAATGCATATAAATGTATCTAAAACATTTAATTCTAAACTCTTATTATCTTTTTTTTAGAATATTGAATTCATTTTTCTTTATTTTTTAGCAAATAAATTAATATTTTTTCAACATCGTCCCCTAATTATTTAACAAATAAGCATCAAAACTTGATAAATAATGAATATATTATCACAAGATGCCAGAGGGGTACATCAGAGTTCGCGAGGATGAAGGTCTTACTAAAAATTAAATAATTAAATATGATTTTTAATTTCGTGGCACACACATTATTTTAAAAATTAATCTATCGCCACCAATACTCTTATTATTCTCATTGAGCGAAATATCTAATGTATATTTCAATTCTAATTAAAGTCCTTCTCAGTGTCTCCACATTGTTTATAACCTACCAAATATTTACAACAAAACTTACAAAATCCAACGATAATGTCAGTGTTTGTAGAAACATGATTCAAAAGTATTTTCTGTTGGTTTCTGTTGTTTTCCATTGGTCACCCAGTACCTTGATTTGGATTCCAGTGGTTTGTATTGTATACAAATTTAGTGAACAGTGAACATTTCATGGTTTTATGTTGGTTCCTGTTGTCAGAAAACACTGGAACCATTGGTTTTAATGGTTTTCTATTGGGTACAACAACTTCTAGTGGAATAGGTTCGTTTCTGTTATAAATTTATCTGCTGGTTTGTGTTGTATTCTAGTGGTTTCCATTGACATCTGTCTGTTGGTTTCTGTTGTGTTTTGTTGGTTATTTTATGTGCCATATCATGTTGGCTTGTGTTGTATTCTATTGGATTTAACGTTGGTTTCTGTTGCATTTTGTTGTTTTCTGTTGTGCTGTAGTCTATCCTTTTCTGTGGAATTCTACCAGTTTCACTGGTTTCTGTTCTGTGTTTTGTTATTTTTTCCGGTGTTTTAGTGGCTCCCATCTTTTGTCTATAGTCGTTTCATATTTGCTGTATTCCAGTGGTTTCCACTGGTTTCTGTTGTGTTTTGTTGGTCCCTATTGTGCAGTTTGTTTCTGTTGGATTCTAGGGGTTTCCAGTGGTTAGTGTTGTGTTTTTTTGGTTTTATTGTGTTGTGGCCAGTTGGTTTCTGTTGCATTCTAGTGGTTTACATGGGTTCCTGTTGCATTGTGTGGGTTTTGTTGGTTTCTATTGGCGTGAGTTTAATTGCTTTCTGTTGTATTTTAGTGGTTTCCATTATTTATGTTGTGTGCTATTGGTTTATGTTGTGCTGCAGTGTCCTTAATAGTTTTCCATAGTGTAATGTTGTGTTCTGTTTATTTCTGTTGTGTCCCGATAGTATCTGCTATGTTTTATTTGTTTCTGCTGTGGTTTGTTGGTATCTGTTTTGTTTTGTTGTGTTTCATAATCTTTTGGGTTCTATTGTATTAAGATTGTTTATATTGAATTCTGCTGTGTTTTGTTGGTTTCTGTTGCATTATAGTCAGTTTGTTTCTGTTGTATTATAATAGTTTCCATTGGGTTTTGTAGTGGTGTCGTTTTATTCTATCTGTTATATTCTAGTGGATGTCTTTGCCTTCATTTGTGTTCCATTGGTGTCTGTGGGTGTTTGTTACATTCTAGTCGATTCCATTGGCTTCTGCTGTGTCTTATTTGCACTATTTTGTATTCTGGTTGTTTATTTGGATTTGCTGTGCTTCGTTGGTTTTTATTGTGGTGTTGACGATTAGTTTCCATTGGTTTGTGTAGTGCTTTATTTTGTTAGCATCTATTGTAGTATTCTTGTTTAAATTGATTGTTTTCTAGCACGTTTCTTGTTTTATATGGTGCGGTTTTTGTTGTTTTTGTTGTATTTCCTGTGATATCTGCAGCAGCGAAGAAACCTATATATTTTATCAAATTTAACAATAATAATTGCATAGGCCTAACTACCATTCAGAGTTATTTCTTTTTTAACAATTTTTGTGATGTCTTGTGATGTTTCGATAAGAATAACCGAATTGCAAACTAAAGTGAAACAACAGTGATAAAAAAGAGAAAACATTTACCAATTTAAGGATACCACAAGTCAATCAATAAAATAAAAAAAATAAAAAATCAGTTTCCTGGAATTGCTTAAAAATTGCATTGAGTCGATGATGGTGAAATTAGGTGAGAATGGATGAGCAGCGCCAGAATGCAAGGGCGAGGGAAACGGGAGATCCCCGGGAAAGCCCGCCGACCAGCGGCATCTTCCGGCAAGATTCCCACTTACAAAAATCCTGTAGTGACCCAGTCGGGAATTGAGCCCGGCTCGCCTTGGTGGGAGGCTAGTAGTCTAACCGCTCAGTCACTGTGGCTCCGGGAGATGGACGAAATGTTGATAGAATAACATATTGTCAACCACGACAAACCTAAAAAAGTATGAGTTCTTTAAACTGGAAATAATATTTTATATGCTGTGGTATTTAATGACAAAGTAAAGCAACTTGGAATTTTGAATAATTGTGTCGTGTATTAGTTGGATATATGAAACATCTAATTGGTGTTAAAATGTTTAAAAATGAAAACACAGAAACTGCAATTGCACATACAGCAATACATACAAGCCCAATTGTATACAATAGACATATTGTGAATTATTATATGTTGTGTTCTAAATTTATTTGACTTAATGAGGTACTGGAGTTGTTCACATTCCCACATTCATGCTGTTAGGTTAATCGGAAGTAGGTAACTTATTTGTAAACTATACATACTAACTTATAGTTTAAAACAACTGAAAAACGGCAATGTCTCGCACAATATTAGAAACCACAATCTTTCTCACTCTAATCAGACACACGATAACTATTCTTTTCAGGTTACCTGTTTTCAATTATTTATATCGCAGTATTTGTTAGTACCAACAATATATTACTGATAACTATCCTATATTGGTGAAAATAAATTTTAGTGGATTTCTTAGAAGCTTAGATGCCAGGCATGCGTTGGCGTCTCATTGACAGCAATATCATTAGTGATAAAAAAATACAATGTGAAAGAGTACCAAGACAATTAAGATACGTACACGAGTATCTTACCTGGAATTCAAATTCAGAAAAACTCTTAAAATTAAGCTAGCGTGCAATCAACTGCTTCGCGGAGGTGGAATTCGGAGCATCAAATTCGGATGTTATCAGTCTAATGTTTTGAATGATAGGGTTCATTAACCTGGAATATTTAAATGGCAATAATTTTGAAATTAAGTACCCGAGCCACTAAAAACACGTAAGTTTACATGGACTTCCATTGCACCACTCGTGTCACTCGCACCACTCATCTCTTAGGTGTCATTTTCTAGGCTGGGTTAAGCTGTGTTCGCATGAGGCGGAAGAATATCCTGGAAGTAAAACTTTAGCAGGGCTTCAGGAAAGTTTGAAGTAACTGCGAATGGACTATATTTCGTGAATGAAAAACGAGTGCATGAGAATGTGAACGACATTATTAGTGATTGTTCAAATAATTTGCTCGTTTGAATCCAGCCAATCGCACATGGTTGTATATTAATATGGTTTTAACAAATGAATGTTGTTGTTACTATACTAAAACCGACTTAATACTCGAGTGGCACCAGCACGCGCCGAATTCCAGCATTACTGTTATGCGTTACAAGCCAATCTTTACCTACTGCTGGTCATCTATATTAGCCATGTGTTACAACATGTAGTGAGTCTAAATCCGTCTCTCATCCATGTCATATATATGTTTATTTATTTATTTATTCATTTATTTAAGGCTTCTGTAGTTGGGGAATGTAATCTGCTCATTACTGGATGTAATGAACATAAGCGGTGAAGAAAAGACTGTCTTAAATATATGTACATTTTAATGCAGTTGTGCTTACTATGAACGTACGGTTAGTTTGAGGGACATGGGAAATCAAGACAAGTAACCGCAACATCGTTATCCTATTTTCATATGTGTATATAGAGCCTGGTTCATGGTTTACCTGTCAAGGGAACTTCTATTTTAAAGCAGGATTACACATTAGTTTTGTAGCAAGTGGGGGTCTTTTTTTTTTTTTAGAAGGAAATACAATTATTACAAACCTAAACAACTCCCTGGGCTAGACTTCACAGTGGAAAGTACGTTTTTTTCAAGCTCATTGGCTAGCTATCAATGACATTTTCTTTGGTTGTCTGTGATTGATCACTTCTTCTGTTTCGGATCTGTTAAGGGAACATGGTACTTCTATTGTTGGTATGTCAAATAAATAACTGCCCGAATCGCAACTGCAACGCCGATAAATAACACGTCCAGTTTGTCCCCAAATGAATCTGCACATTTTTCAGTTAATTAGATATTAGTAATGAAAATGGAGGCCTGATTTATGAACTGCTTGAATCCTGCTGCAGAGTTTTCCATTTACTAATAGTAGCCATTTACTGGCTTGAATTATTGCGTGTTAACCATTCGATTTGTTGGTAGTATCGTTGATTACATTGAAACAACTATGCTGGTCTGATGACAAGTAGTGAGATTCTGATGTACTGTAGACATCCCAGCCTTAGTGTCGCGTGGTTCACTAGTTCCTGCCTTGGTGAGTAAAAAAACTGTTCAACGCAAATGTACGCTGCAGAGCGTCTCCACTGAGGTAGGTAAATTTTAACATAAAAAATTTAGGAGTGATTTTACACAAAAAGAAAATTAACGATAATCAAAACAAACAAGATTTACATTTCTCTACTCTACTATACGACAGTCAAATTTCACGAGTTATTACGGTACGCCAAACAACAACCAATTTGGAAGCCATTTTGTAAAATACCATTACATGAATAAATTAAGTTCTTTGTGTAATAACTTGAGAAACAATTGACCGATTCATACCAAAATGCCAAACAAGTATGCCCAGTACTGCGGTAGGTTATGTCAACTTATGTGTCTTAGGTATGACAGACACTTATTTTCAAAATTTCATTGCTATTTTAATTTTATATGTTATATCGTTACAAAACCATGTAATTAATTCCAATGAAACTTTGTATGCTGCATGTATATATTACAACCATATAATGTGTCCATACAAAATCTCTTTTGTCCGCCAGTTTGTGACAAATTAAAATTACGCGTTATCTCCGAATAAACAACCGATTTCTACCAAATTTGGCAAACAAGTAGCACTATGGCAGGTCGTGTAAACTGATAAACTTTGAGAGTGTCAGACACACATGTTTTCAAAATGGGGGCCATGTAAACATTGTAGCCCAGAACGTTTTATTTACGGAAAAAAAAAAAAAAAAAAAAAAAAAATTCAACTTAACTCTGTATACTGGCAGTACGATTTATAAATCGTATATGCAAAGCCTCATTTCTCCGGCATTTTGTATGATAGCGTCACAAGAAATAATACATTTTTATGCTGTTTCTCGGAAATAATCAACCTATTTCTTTCAAATTTGACGAAGATATTGCACTCTGGTAGGCCATATTAATTAATATGTTTTAAGTGTGTGAGTTTTTTATTTTTTGAATGGCGCTTATACAAACATTTTAGTATAGTGTGCTTTATCTACGAAACTATAGAACATATTTAAGTTTAACTTTGTATATTGTATCCACGAAAATCATCTAATGTGCTAATACATACATTTTTGTTCTCCATTTATGAAAATCTTCACACGAACAATGGAGGTTTAATGCCATATCTCGAGGACCAATCAACCGATTTATACCAACATTTCACGCAAGTATTGCTACAGTAGGGTATGTAAAATAACATGTGATATGTGCAGCAGGCATCTTTTAATGTGGGTTTATATAAATAAATTAGAATAATTTATTATATATATCAGTAGTTTCAACAAAATTCAACCAAATTTAGTACGCCAACAGCATTAATTAGAAGTATCAATTATGAATACTAAGATCCTCTTTTCCCGGATTTTTTGTAAAGTAGTGTAAGGTGAGTAGATTGAACATTTTCCATATTTTCGGAATAATTCAACTAATTTTCACCAAATTTTGCACACCTGCAAAAGGCCCCGCAAAATTTCATTATTTAAATGGGGTCAGATAATGATTTTTAAAATGGCGGTCATATAAATATTTTGATATGTTTGAATGCTGCGAATCCTACCTCCGTGATACAGTTGATAGCAAACTATCTCGATTTTAGGAGTTTTTCTGAATTCGAAACCAGGGTAAGTCACTCGTGTATTTTAATTGCCTTGGTACTGTTTCATATCTTTTCTGATTTCATCTCTAATGACATTGCTGTCAATGAAACGTCAACGCCTACCTACCACCTAAGCTTTAAGGAACTTTACTAAAATTTATTTCCACCGATGTAGAGGAAAGTAGGCTCATAAGTTATCAGTAAATTATTGTTTATTTTTTACTACGAGTCTTGCACATTTGGACAAAGATGTAAGGCCATATGCAATTAGCATACAATAATAACTTTACTCTGACCCCACAACAGATACAATTGGCGGTATTTTATTGTAACAAACGCCTAAGGATATATATATATAGAGACACGTTTTATTATAATAAATAATAGACTTCATACCGAATATATTGCAGATCAGGCTTTTTCTCAGCAAGCCTTGTTTCTCTCCGGTCCTTTTCAGTAATAGGTATAGTTAAAAGAAATCAGGAACATATATTACACACACAACAAGCTAATCGAATAGATAACAACTTCTGTACGCAACAGTTTTTATAGGTGTAGAAATAAAACATTAACGATTTAGTTTCACTGAGCATTTTTTTTGCATAGTGACTAGCGTAATGATGAGCTTATATAAAGCAAATAATTAAAGGTTCTTTGTATATTCAAGACTTTTCAAAAAGTTTCTAAATTGATTTCGGTTCCTAAGGCTATGGTAAAAAATGTAGTAAAAGTCTGGTTTTCTGTGACCTTGCGATATGTTGTTTGTTCGAGATGGTGTCCAAGGAGCCTATCATGAGATGAAAAGTGTTGTATCTCAAAAAATATTCAACCTTGGAAGGTAATTTTGGTGTCTAACCCCATGTTTATGGACCCAAGAAATTAAATGAAATCAAATTAAATACTCTCAAATTAGAATTCGCCACCAACAATTCAATATTGGGTTCTAGATGACATTTTAATCATTTGGAAGGGGCTGTTATTAATCGGATATGTACCTGTTTGCTGGCTATTTGCAAGTTTGATTATTTTGTAAAGGGACTAATAATACATATAATAATGTAGTAAATAGGGTTTCTATTTACGATATTTATATTGACTGTTACAAGTTAAAAATATGTGCATTCAGTGCTGACGAAACTTGTCCAATTTGTTATATCCATTGGGTGTTGGATATGATGTAGTCCAGATTTTACCAAAGGGCGCAGATAGAATAAATGCAGCAAGTGCGCAGAGAGGTAACACTATTACTGTGACTGCTGGCAGTAAAGCGCATACAAAGTGCCGCAAAGTGAACGTAAATAAAACATAAATGGAACTATATTTTTAAAAAGAAAACATCTGGGAGAATCTGGTAATACTCGAAGGTGTACTAGAGTGTCTGAAGGTACATTCAATAGCAAAACTGACTGCCTTTTCTGCGGCAAAAGTGTTCTGGAAGTGAGAAGTGCAGGATATAGTTCTGTAAAAATTGATATCTTTACAATGACAATTTCGCAATATTGTGATAGCCGTCGTGATGAGTAGTCATTCAAAGTAAAAGGTAGAATCGAATACTTTAATGGTGATCTTCATTCTGCTGACTGCATGTACCATCACACTTGTTAGCAGCCATTTTCGTTGTGGCCGTAATGTACCCCCAGCTATTTTGAAGTAACCCAGAGATAAAGCGAAGGTAATCGGGAAGGCCTAAGAATGGTGATAAAGAACAAGCATTCTCAAAAATGTGTGCCTACCTAGAAGCAAATGATGAAGAACAGTTAACAGTGTCTGACCTGAAGAGCCAAATGGAGTATTTATTAAATATTAATTCCTTGTCCTATGGTAATCAGTACCTAAAAAAACAGTCGAGGGAACTGTATGGGATTTCTATACATATTGCAGAAGGAGATGGATTACATGATATAGTTACAACGAGAGAGAAAACTGCACACATTCTCAGGACATTTTCCAACACTCCAAAATAATGAGAAGATGAAGAGTGACAGAAGAGTGCAATAATTGAGGCACCAGCAAGGCTCATTAAAAGTGACATTCAAACAAATGTGCCATCAGTGAAAGAAGATTATCCCACAACAGAGACTGTCGGTCTCCATCCAGCTATTGATTACATTCCCGAATACATTCGTATTTTGCTAAACATAATGTTTGTGGGGAAAGATACTCAGCAGAAAGTGGCCAGCACAGGTCAGGCAATAATTCCAGCATTTCGTCCAAGAGCTGTCGTTGCACCATTGCGGATATGTCTTGCAGTGCAAATGCATCACTTATATAGGTAGACTTTTCTTGTGGACACTTTGTGTAAGATGGGGTTCTGCTCTTCATATAGGGAAATGCATAGGTTTGAAAAAAATACTGCTATTTTTGCTGCTCCGAACATACTTGGAAGCAATATTAATGTAAGGAACACAGCCGTGCTATTTGCAGCAAACAATCTTGGTCACAACATTATTACAATCAATGGGCAAGGAACTTTTCATGGAATGGGTATGATAGCTGTATTGACATCAGGGCAGAAGAGAGTGTACAGTTTCCCTACGCACAACACTATGGCTATTAACATTGTGGAGCATTCAAAAGTTCCGATAATAGATCATATTTCAACAAAAAACTTCCATGGAGATGTAAAATTCGCAGTATTTCCGAGTCTTCCAGAATGTGAAAAGAAAGTGGATATATTGTGGGAATTATCATTCAGTCTCAGAAATGCACTGCCAGGTTGGTACGGGATGATGCACATTATTCATCTGGGAAACGAACACGCAGATCAGTCTTCAATCAGGTATCTACCAAAGATAGCCATGCATTCCGGGGACAAGACTTGCATTCTGTCAACATTGGCGTTCCTTTGTAGGCTTGCGACAAAGCACCACCTTGAGCATATAGTCACATTCGAACAGCCTCTGGACTCGAAGGCTGTAAAGGCCGTAGAGATAATCACCGACTCACTATTAGACAGCCATCTGAAATCCATTGCCTGCTCCTAGGGAGATTCCACATATTCATGAATTTGCTGGGAGCAGTTTATTAATTTATGGCAGGCACAAGACTTACTGGCATTCTAGGAGTAGTCTTTGGTGAGAATGCAGTAGCTCATATGATGACCGGGAAATCGGTTCAATGAGTATTTCGTGGCCATCTTGCCTACCAACGCCCTCCCCCCTCCATGGATTCTGCGGCGGTAACTACCTCACAAGGCTGTGTACCCACTTCCTTGAGCAAATACATACACCTGTTGGAACGCATGTTGCCAGACTTCCATCCACCAATGACTTACAAGTAACTAAATTTTTGGAATTCCTAAAAATATAAAAATAATAATAAAATTACACCAATGTAATACTGTTCATGAAAACCAGCTACTTTACATTATTTATCATTTCACACAGGGTCTACTAAGTGAGCTATCTATGTATGCCATAGCACAACAATTCACATTTGATCAGTGCCATGCTAATATACTTCAGTATTTCATTCCTGCCAGATTGCTAGCGAAGTTGCAGTTTAGGATGTGTCATAGGCTCCAAGAAGTTAATGAGACTTTGCCGGTGTATGTTAGCAGAATTAAAGAATCAGCTGCCATTTTGCATTTAGTTCTTCCTGAAGCTGAACTAGTCAATAACATATTAGAGGTTTTGGAGCCCCAAGAATGTTCTTACCTGGTATGCATGGGCAAACCAACTACTTTTGCTGATCTTGATCATCTTTCCATTCATTCCCAAAATATATGTTAATACAGAACAGAAACATCAGAGTTTTTCAGCACAAAGCAGGCATGTTAGGAGCTCAGGTCCTGCCCCTGACAAGAGATTTAAGGCACCCCATTCAGGTAATAACATGGTTAAGACTTAGAAATCTGGTAATGTTATTGATAAGAATACTAGTGTTCCCTTATTTTTATTGTAAGGAGGTTGGTCACCTCATAACCCGCTGTCCCAAACTTTTACCAAAAAAACAAGTCTCACGGGGACGAAAAGTGGCCATTCATTCCCACTTTCTGGTAGTTTTGCCAATTCGCAGTTCAATGCTCACTTTGTGCAGTCAATTAACCTAAGGCATCGCTTTCAGTGTCTTTTTGGTCCTTATGTCCTTTATGAGATAAAAAATAAGTACAGCACTTTTCAAGTCAACTTTCCCAATGTAGTAGGTGTTCAAAAAGGACCCACGCCTTGTATTGAAATGAACTTGGGACCATTGTCAGTTCAGCCATTGGTAGAATCAGGATCTTCCGGCACAATTATTTCTGGTGATATTTTCCACCAGTTAAAAGATTTAAAGTAAATAAAGAATATCGAGCCATGTAAAGTCAAATGTCATACTGCTTCTAGTGAAGCTTTACCCATTTTGTGTTCTGCTAAATTGAAGTTGAAAATTGGACATTTTACATGTATACATAAATGTTTGGTTTCAGTAAAACTAGGTCTACATTTCATCTTAGGCGCTGATTTCATGGCATAAACAGGTCTTATGGTAGATATGCAAGCTCACCACATTTTTTTTTTTTTTTTCATTTTCCCTTTCAGAAATATTTTATTTTGTTAATAGTAATCAAAGTCAACCACTTTCATCAGAGATTAGTACTGAGCCAAAACCTATCATAGAACCTTTTGCTCACTTAGGACTACAACAACGTCTGGCTACCCAAGAAATATGTAATGCTTTCCCCAAGGTTCTCACATCAGAATTAGGCCTAACCGATTTACTCAAGTATAACATTAAACTTGAGGACAAAGAATATGTCACTAGCCATCCTTAGAGATAAGCACCCCCCAAGATGGAGATATTACATAAACAGGTTCAAGAATTGCTAGATAAGGGTGTAATCGAGCCCTCCACCTCCCATTTTGCTAGTACAGCCTTTTTGGTTCCTAAACCTAATGATAAACATAGAATGGTAATTGACTACTGCAAAATTAATAAAAAGATTGAAATAGAGTCTGTCCCACTTCCTGGCCTTTGTTCGGCCTTTGATTGGTTTGGAAATGCTAAAATTTTCCCCACCATTGATTTAAATGTGCCGTATTACCAAAGTTCGTTATCTGATGAATCCAAATCAATAACCAGGTTTTGTGTCCCTTGGAATCTGTACCAGTTCACTCGCGTTTCTTTTGGTTTAGCCATTGGAGCCTAGGTGTTCACACGCCTTTTAGACAAAATTTTTCATGATATAAAATTGAATTATGTTTACAACTATTTGGATTACTTAGTCATTTATTCTGAATCTTTCGATCAACAGTTGGAACACTTGAAGAAAGTGTTGCTGTGTTTGCAAAAAGCAGGTTTAACCATTAACCCCAATAAAGTCAAGTTTGCTGTCTAAAAAATTTAATTTTTGGGGCATAAAATTTCCTTTCAGGGTGTTTCTATTGACCCCGAGTGCACCAAGTGTATCAGAGAGTTTTCTCCGCCTCGGAATTTTAAGGGCATTGCCCACTTTATTGGAATGGTGCAATTCTTCGGTAAATTTATACCCAATCTGGCTGAGAAAGCCGCACCACTTAATCAGCTGCATAAGAAATCTGTCCCATTTGTGTAGGGAGAGGATCAACAAAAGGCTCTCAATACCCTCAAAAACGATATCATGAACTCTCCCGGTCTGCATATGCCTGACTTTTCGAAGGAATTTATTTTACACACCGACACTTCCAGTTTGGCCATGGGAGCTGTCCATTACCAGGAATTTTATGGGGTTAGGCAATCCATTTCCTTTGTGTCCCGAACATTTACACCCCAGGAGAGAAAAGTGTGTATTTACAAGTTAGAGTGTTTGGCAGTGGTTTTTGGTGTGTATAAGTTCCGACAATACCTTGAGTATGCTGAATTCCTCCTGGGGACCGACAATCAGGCTTTGTCGTCGCTTTTGGCGAACACACAACTATTTGGCAAAATTGGCCATTGGGTAATCCGAATTTCATCTTTGAAATTTAGAGTACAGCACATTAGAGGTTCCCAAAATACTGTAGCTGATACTCTTTCACATATGATTGATCAGGTTAAAGATAATAATCATACTGAGACTCTTCCAAATTGCAATCTTTAGAAGATTCTCCTTTGGCCTTTACTGATATTCTAGTGCATCAAAAAGAGATCCTGATCTGAAAGCCTTTGTAACTACATTGAAATATGTTATTGAGGTGAAACCCTATTTTCTGTCTAAAGGTCTGTTATGTTGTAAATCCCATGATAATGTGAAACATGTAGTGTTGCCAGCTCATCTTAGGGCTATGATATTTTATTATTTTCATTCATCCTCCTTGGTGCCCACTTAGGGACATGCAAAACTATTCAGGCTGTTCGGAAAGACTTTATCTGGAAGGGCACCGATGCAGAAATAGCCGAATGTGTTAAATGCTGTAAATTGTGTGCTCTGAGTAAGCCCACTCAAAACACACACTTTGGTCTTCTCTCTTCAGACATTGCAGAGAAATCTATGCATAAACTCTTTATTGATTTTGTTTGCCCTTTTCCCAGGAGTAAGTTTGGGAATAATATGTTGTTAGTTTGTGTGGACGCCTTTTCCAAATTTGTGTGGCTCATTCCTATGATAAAGGCAGATGCCGCATGTACTGTTCGTGCCTTGCAGGCTTGGGTTTTTCAAAACTTTGGTGTACCCACTTCAATGGTTTCCAATAATGGCTCTCAGTTAATCTCCAAGATTTTTTGTGACAGTGTTTCAACCGAAACCTCCATTCGGCCTTCATAGCCTCCCGTGTGAGATAGAACATGCTAATTTGACAAAATCTTCCTTGGTTACAAATCGCTTTTAGTTTTGTTAAACATAAGTCTCATAAAACAAGCCCCTTCAACTTAGTCTTCACCTATATACCTAATAACACTTTGGTTAATCTGTGGCATTTGAGTAATGTATTACTGGATGATCCTAAAGATATCCGTCCAGTCTGGGCTGCCACCCTTAAGAATATTAAGCTAGCTCACTTCAGAAGTCGCATCAAATACAACAAAAACCGGATTGACAATCCATTTTGTGTTGGCGATTTAGTTTTATGTAAAGCTGACCCTGTCAGTCGCGCAGTAGACAAGAAGATGGCAAAACTTTCTTTTCGGTGGACTGGTCCTTACCAGATCCAACATTTCTTGATGCGCCAGTCGCTGCGCGTTTAGCTGACCCCAGTCTGGGAAGTTATGTAACAAGAACACATATTTCGCATTTGAAGAAGTTTTATTCTCTTACTTCTTCATAAAATGTTGTGGGTTTCTACATGCTCGGGAGCGGCCTAACCTAGCTGTAGGTTTTTTGCCAAATTTTGTAGCTTTGCCTCTTGAGGCACTGTGTTCTCCATTGGCTTCATGGTTCTGGCTGTGGACAATGCAGTGTTTGCTGTAATAACCGTCACCGCTTTGGACTCTGACTCTGGGATTGTTTTTGAACATGAGGACGATGTTCTTTTTTCAAATAGCGTGTACTCTGTAGTGCTGAACTTCCACTTGCTTTCTTTGGACAACAAGTGTAGTGAACTGGAAATCATGATCAACACAATCTTGTCTGTTCTTGAACTGGAGAAAATT